>PVKM010007370.1:0-41682 GCA_004027735.1 Carollia perspicillata | reverse complement strand
GATTAAGTCCACACCTCCTTGTGCCTCCTATGAGAGCCCAGGAATAGAACAAATGTTCAATTTGTTACTTTATGTAATAAGACAGATTTTCAGTAACACTCTACTTATACTAAGGCCTCCTACACACATTGTTCTTTTGTCTCAGTAATCTCACAAGACAAATATTTTGAATACCTGAAAAGATGTGATTTGTCCCTGCCCCTCTCTCCACACCCACTCTGAATATCGTGGTGCTTTGTTTAGCTATAAAAATAGCTTTGTTTGCTTTTAAATTATCTAACACTGTAATTTTGTTTTCAAGGACTGATCCAGGCACTGAAAAACACGACACTCCTCAAGGCCAAAAGGACTATCGCTCGTGTACCTCCGCAGGTGGGCTGGGGGACAGCTTCTCCTCTTCTGACTGGGTGGGCATTTTCAGGCCTCCATATTTCTTCCAGTAGAGCCAACAGGTTGCACACAGTCTACACTGCATATTAGGCGGGCCCCAAGAATACCACTGATGAGACTGTGTAGCTAAAGAAGGAGGAAACGGAAGAAAACACAAAGGATGCTATGGAATTTGTAACATCGATATAGACAGTCAAATATTTCCAAAAAATATTCCAAATCTTTTCAGTTTACAATTTTATTTTTTCCCCACCTTACAAGCCACACATGAAAGTCTAGTACATACCTACAGTTTCAAGACTCAGAATTCACTAGAAACCATATGTACATATACATATACATATACATCTCAAACCAAGTGCCCGTGGCATCTATTTAAGACAGGCTATTAGGTGAAGTATCCTGTATTATATGTTTTGCCGCTGAGGGAGTTTTTATTAATTAAAAACATTTTCTATTGTGTACATTTCTGGAAATAATTACCAGAAAGGTAGTGTTTAAAGTCTAAATCCAGGTTTCCAAACCTGTGGTTCAGAAACAACTTAGAGTGTATGGTGCTCAGAGGGGCCTCACTGACAGAGGCAGGAATGTGACAGAAAAAGTATCTGGTTTTCATTCTTTTATTTTAATCAATAGACAAAATAATTATTTTAAATTTCTTCCTTTAAAAAACAGATTCTTTCGAGACTAAGTCCATAGCAAGTGAGCGTATGTAGCTGAGATTCACAGCATGCCTCAGGCCTGGTCACCTGGTAGATTTTATCACACAGCAGAACACTGTAAACCCGTGTTCGCACTGTTCTCCAGTTTAAATTACTGCCATGACACGTAGAGCGTCCCCGTGTGAAGTCAAGAAACAATGACACCCAAACATTTAAGCTATGAGGTGCATAAAAACTATCATTGCAATTCTGTAAATTTGCCTCGGAACGTGCTTCCTCTGATCTGTGAGATGCAGCAGATGAAATGTTCACACAGCACAGCAAAGTGCCAGCTGATACTTCCCGAACCAATGGAGAAAAGAAAATGCAGTGCTCACTGCAATGGAACCGTCTTGTAGTTCACTGAGAGTGATACTGTGCACTCATCATGTATTATTTTTTGGAGGACTCCTTGTAAGTAGCAGCCTGAAAACCTTTCCTCTTGTAATTTAAAAACAGTAAGTTGATTGTTAAAAAACACAAATTACAAGAACTCTGCATATTAGGCATGGACTTATTTTGGATTCTGAAAACAAAATTTTATTTATACTTCAATATACATTGTTACCCAAACTAAGACACGTCATTTAATATTTGTCAACAAATGTTTTTCTCCATATATAATTAACTAATGATCAGTTAAAAAGTGACAGAAAACACCAAATTCTTTCTATAATGATAAATCGTACATGTATTACATTAAGATATATTTTATGATAGAAATTTTTAAAATATTAATATAAAATAACTATAAAATTAAAATAGCTTATATGTCATGCAAACATAAAAATGGCAGAATAATTATTAAAATGAATGTGTAAGATTATATATGTGTAAAAGAATTTGTAAATACAAAAGAAGACAGATTAAGTCATATCATTTGTCTGCAGGATTCTTTTTACCTTTATTTAAATGCAAATGTACTTTGAAATCTAAGAATTCCCAATTCAAAGACATTTGTGAGGCAATCCATGTAAAATCCTGACCAAAAAAGAAGCTAATTTTCCACAAACTGTTTCCCCTTGTACTCCCAGGGCACAGAAAATGGTTAGATGTGTACCACTGCTATGAAGTCATCAATCTGTCTGGCTCCCACCTGCCTTGGTTTCCGGGGAGAAATTACATGTTTGGTTTTAAAAGCTGTTGCTAATGCTGAAGCCTGGTGTGGAGCATAGAGCAGAGTCACAAATGCCCTCATTCCTCTGTTCTCAGGGCAGAAGGCTCTGTACCCCCGCAAAGAGCTGCTGAGAGACAAAAACTAGGCGCTCAGTAGATGTTTAATAGCCATTAGTTTTCTTCCCTCTCCCACTCCAAGATACTTTGGTTGGCAGAAACATAGACAATAATGCCACCAATACCTCATTAAGAGATTATGTTGTTTGTGATTTTAAATAAACATAAAAAGTATATCAACTCTGTACCAATTCATTTCACTAACACTATATAATATAATATAATATAATATAATATAATATAATATAATATAATATAATATAATATAATATAATAAACATAACAAACATAACATAACATAACATAACATAACATAACATAACATAACATAACATAACATAACACTGCCAGCCTCTGGTAGATTTTAGGCAGGGATGAATAAATTGGGACCCTAAGCCATGGCCAGTGGGGCTCAGTTGGAGCGTCTCCGTAAACCAAAAGGTCTCAGGTTCAATTCCTGGTCAGGGCACATGCCTAGGTTGCGGGTTGGGTCCCCAGTCAGAGCGCATGTGCGAGGCAACCAATCTGATATCTGTCTCCCTCCCTTCCCATCTCTCTAAAAGATAAAGGGAAAAAAATTTAAAAAATAGGGACCCTGAGGCCAAAAACAAATACCACAGAATAGCATCATCTCCCAAACCTCTGCTCTAGGGAATCTGGTCTGAGGACAACACACAGATCTTTCCTACAGAATTATCTGTAGCCTTTAATTTGTCCAAGTATGCTGAGAAACTCCAAAAGGGGATTTGGTATGTTTCACAGGACCATGGTTTGCACACGGCCAATTAACAACTCTGAATACAGCTTAGCTAATAATGCCGTTTGTGGATACTCACAAACACAGGACTCCAGAAGCAAATCAAAGGAAACCCAATTGCTTAAGCACTCAGTGTCCGGGCGGAAGGGAAGGAAGTGTCACTCCAAGGCTACATTCTCCTGCCCTCGATGCAGTGCTGGCCTCACGTACCTCCCATCAGTGCCAGCACAGTTGCCTGCACGTAACTGAAGACAGGCCTCACATGAGAAAATAAAGCCCCGCTGGAGGGAACTCACCGTAGCAGCTCTCACAGGCGCGCCCTAAGAGGGGGTTCTGCGGCTGGAACGTGGTCCCCACAGCTCCATTCACAGCACCAGGTTTGCCATTGCTGGTAGATATTTGGTTGGGATTTGGTTTGCTGCTTTCAATGAAATGTAAAGTAAGGTCATAAAAATGACTTGTATATAAAAGGCAAAAGGCTCTACATTTCATTACTGATTTATCTGAACTACACATAAACACATTTGAATGTTTGGTAAAGAAGAAATACACTGGAAAAGTGAACCCAGACCAGCTGGTATGGCTTAGTTGGTTGGACGCCAGCCAGCAGACTGACAGGTTGCCGGTTGGATTCTATTCAGGGCACGTGCCTAGGTTGTAGGTTCGGTCCCCAGTTGGGCGCATACAGAGGCAGCCAATCAATGTTTCTCTCCCTCTTTTTCTCCCTCCCTTGCCCTCTCTCTAAAATAAAAAAATAAAATAAAATAAAAGAGAAGTCAAACCATTCATCTTTACAAAACAAGGCTATGTACGAACCAATCTCTTTTGCCTAACACAAAATTAATACAGCCATATCTCTTTTCCACCCAAATACAATTTCTTTAGGACACCCTCTGATGCTTTTGAAGATATAATTTATTAAGCTTTATCAGATATCACAAATTCTCCTGAGAAAATAAACTATTTTTATGGATCACATAAATTAAGCCAAAGGCGATGTGCCGTTTTCGGAGAACACCACTGTGCCACTCCTGCCGACTCTCGAGGGGACTGCACAAAAGCAGCACGCCCCACACCCGCGCGGGGCATCACCAGGGCGCCTCCAGAGGTGAGCCAGCTACTTCAGGAGCTTCTGACGGCTCGTGACGATAATTTCTGCTATGTCTGAGCTTCTTTGAGGAAGATTACACAGCATTCAAAATTAGAAAAACCAAAAAATGTATTTTCTGGTTTTTGTCTTCAAGAAAAAAATTTAGAAGGAAAAAGGTGACATCCATCAGAAGCATACATGCAAATTTCCCAAAGGCCATACTTCCCCAGAAACACGGAGCCCAGATTACCTGCGTGCTTGCTGTGTGAACACGGCTAACTTGTCCCCACCTAGGGTGGGCTAACTCCCCTGCTCACAAGCCACGCCCGATAAGATTGGGTTGGCCAAAAAGTCTGTAGGGTTTTTTCTAAAAAATGAAAGGCACATTTTTTCATTTTCACCAATTACTTTATTGATTTGGATATTTGGGGTATGTTAGCTATCTCCTGTGTGGTATAACATGGGTAGTTGTCAATTTATGTCTCGATTCCACCACTATCAACTTCAACTGGTCTACCATCATCCAGTACATCTCCAGCACAAAACTTCACAAACCACTTCTGACATGTGTGATCCGTCACAGCACCTTCTCCACACACTGCACAAATCCTTTTTTGTGTTTCAGTTGCAATTTTAACTTTTTTTGAAATAATAAAGCATAATATGCAAAAAAAGTTGGGTATTTTCTTCCATCTTCAATATTCAAATGGCTACACAAAAATTCACCAATTTTGATTTTTAAAAAAAAATGCATGTTGATGTGACAGCTGTCACAATACAAGCTAACAAAATTATTTCAAATGAAGTTAAAGGCAACTAAGTCCTACTAGAGCCATCTTACAGAAAAAACCAAACAAACTTTTTGGCCAACCCAATACTGCACAGGTATACATAATATGCCCTCAATAAACTCATAGTTCATTCAACATGTATTTATTCAGTGCTTGACCCAAAAGAGCTTTCATGTCTATTTGAGAGAAAGAAATGCTGAATACTTCTATCTTCCTTGGTGACTAACGAGTAGTGATACTATAAAGACACTTGGAGTTTCCACACACAGTCCGCTCAGAAATGTCCTCTTTGCCATTTCCCATTCCACAGTTCCAATTACCAGCAAAAGCCTAGTAACGTAAACTTGGCCTGGTGGCAAATTAAGACTTCCTCCTGACTTTGTTACTGTAACTCTTGGTGAAAAACCTCCACCACCCCAGATGAAATCATTTAATCTCTGAGTGCTCTGAGGTCTATTCTATACATAGGGCTATTATTTACGTTTCTAACCTGTGCCAGCAATGTGTTTTGAAGACAAATTGGTTTTAAAAACACATTTTAAGCCAAAAAAAGTATTTCTCTTTTTATAGTTTTCATTTGGAAATGTACAAAATGAAAAGTGGCGATTTACAATGACTAAACTAAGATTTCCAAGGGACATAATAATATTTCTGATTTTAAAAACCTGCTATAGACAGACAGATATGCTGGCCCCTTGAAATTAAATGACCTTCCAAAAATATAAAATTTCCAACATTTAACCTGTGGTTAAATATATGTGGAGAAAAAGAGCTAATACAAATTTACAGTTGAGCTGTCTGAAAAAAATTATGAGTAAACACAACTTTAGCTCTTCACCTGTATCTAGAATGTTACTTGACTGAATAAACTACTGACCTTAGTAATAATTACAAAAGGAAAACAAGTGTGCAAAGACTGAACACAGACATGTGAATTACTTAAACTACATTTTGCAAAACCAAGAACCTACAGATTAATTCTTGGGAGAAATGATTGAGGCTAACATGATCATCTGAATAAACTTCCACTCTAAGCCAAACATATGAAAAAGGGTTCAAAGTCATAGTACACGAAACTGCCTGTCTTTTATCTGATTTCAAATCCCTCCTCCCCGCATCTTTGCTCCAGGGTCCACCCCTCCTTCCCTCTTGATTCCTTCCCTCCCTTTCCTGGACCCTCCTCATTAACGTGTAACATATTTCTCCTATTTTAGAAACTCGCACGTTTCTCTGCCCCAACCTACTCTGCAAAGCCGAGAGCTCTCTCTTCACTGTCGTTTCCAGCCAGGTTTCTTGAGAGCTGCAAGTCTTCACTACATGCAGCTCCGGGCTCACCAGCCGTCCTCGCCACTACATCACAGATCACTGATGACCTCCATGTTGCTCAATTCCCTGGCTATTTTTCACCAGCATCTGACACTGTTAATCTCTTTCCCTCCTTGCAACACATTCCTCTCTCAGTTTTGATGATAATGCACTCACCTTACCATCCTTTTATAGCTTTCATACTTTATGCAACATGTAAATATGTGGTTTAAGCTTGGTCCAAGGCACTTTTTTCTTATTGTTCCTCCTAAGAAATCTCATCCATGGTTTAAAACACAGTATTATGTGCTGATAAAGCTCAAATTTGTATCTCCAGCCCAGAACTTTCCCCTGAGTTTAAGACCAATATATCCAACAATATATTCAACACGTCTTTATGGACACGAAAAACTCAGAATGACCTGATCTGGTTCTCTTCCTCAGTTTCTTAGCTTGGTGGATAGCACAGCAAACCACAGAGCTGTGCTAGCAGAAACCTGGCACTCAACCTTGACACAGGCCCTCCACTCCTAGAACACTAGTCAAGCACCCCCAGGCAGAGCCCCAGTTCCAGGGCCACAACTCTAGGTCAACCTACTACCATCTTTCCTCCCCCAAAACTTCACAACTGGTCTCCTTACATCCACTCCTACTCCCTTCCCCAAACCATTCTCCAAAATATAGCCAGTGGTCTTAAAGTATAAATTTGATCATAATACTTCCTTGTTTAAAATCCATTTCCACTCTTCATCAGATGGACAAACCCCTGGCCCTCGCCTACCATACCAGCCACAGAAGAGCTATCCTCCCTCTTGATACTGGTCCCACTGGGCGACAAGCTGTTTGGCATCTTCCTCCTCATATGAGAATGCAGCCTGTCTTCTCAACCTTTCTACCTCTGGTACTGAGCTGAGTGCTCTGCACAGAGGAAACCGCCAGGCTCAAAAGACTGACAGTATGAAATCATTCTCAATATATTATTTGTTTTTATACTCTATTTCAGAGTTAACTGGGAAGTTCTTCAAAGGACTCAAATTCTTAATCCAACTCAATAATACAGCTTCATGTATTCTACTGATGTGCATGGTGTATATAACTTCTTCAAGAAGTACAATTAAAAACTGTTTGAGCTCCAGAAATCACTTGCTTGGATCGGGGATTAGTACAGTAAAATATTTTAAGCTTTGTTGATACCGTAATTCTATTATAACCACTGAACTCTGCAACTGTAGCACTAAAGCAGACACAGACGACACATAAATGAATGAGTATGACTGTTCCAGTAACGCTTTATTTATTTAAAAAACAGCCCTGGCTGGTGCGGCTCAGTGGATTGAGTGCTGGCCTGCAAACCAAAGGGTCAATGAATCGATTCCCAGTCTGGGGCACATGCCTGGGTTTTGAGCCAGGTTCCCAGTGTGGGGTGAGCAACAAGCAACCACACGTTGATGTTTCTCTCCTGCTCTTTCTCCCTCCCTTCCCCTCTCTAAAACATAAATAAATAAACAAAATCATCCAACCCCCAGCGCCCAAACAAACAAACAAAAAACATAGCACGTGCCCTGGCCAGTGTGGCTCCGTTGGTTGGAGCACTGTCCCATAAACTGAGGTCATGGGTTCCATTCCTTCCACATGACTAGAACACTAAAAAACCTAGACTGCAGGTTCAATACCTGGTTGGGGAGCCTGTGAGGGGCAACCAATCAATGTTTCTCCCACCCCTCCTTTCTAAAAGCAATGGAAAAAAATGTCCTCTAGTGAGGATTTGAAGAAGGAAGAAGAAGGTGGTAGCAGGTCAGATTTGGCTCACAGGCTATTGTTTGCTGGTCTCTGACTTAGATCAAGGCTCCAAAGTCAATGCAAAACAGAACAGAAACAACTCTGGGTTACTTGGTGAGTCCTGGCTGAATATACTGTCCTTTGATGTGACAGCACTGTAAAGTACAAGAAAGCTGGTACACTTGCTTTTGAAAATCTAAGACACAAATCACAGCAGTATTTTCTTTGGGGAGCTATTCTTTTATAAGTTAGTCAAATAAAATATAAACTTTTCAAAAATATTAGAAACCATTATGCAGAAGGGACATTATAGCTCTGAATAAAAATTATGGACCCTGTAAATTACATGCTATCTGCTTTAAGATAAAAGATTAGTAAGAACTGTACAATTCATTTTCTATGAGGCCTCCTATATATAAATATGTCTTAATATATCAAAATTCAGTAAATAAAAGGTTTAGTACAAAACAACTGTACTTAGCTCCTATAGAGTGAGAAAAATCTTGCACAATACATAGAACTTTGTGGCAAATCATTTTAAACCCACTCCCAAACCTAGGATAGCACTATACACATGGTGCCCAATAAACTATATTTTCCTGAACAAATACATGATCAAACTCTAAAGATACCAAGAACAAGATTATAAATCATGGGTCATGGGTTCCATTGACCCATGACACAGCACATGAAAAGAAAATGGGCATTCATTTTGATATAAGAATGATTTCTAAGTCCAAAAGAAAATGATAGAATGCTAGACCAAGAGAATCAAAAGATATCCATTATTTATCAAGCATTTACAAAGTATGATTCTACTTACTTTCCCTAACCATTCTTCTAAGCAAATAACATAAAATTACTGTACCCCAAAAGGGCAATGCGCATTACCCGAACGAAATCCATTCTACTACGGTCAAGTTTCCTAGGTTGGCAGCTTTCTGAAACACATTAGCTCCAAACAGTGGAGTGTCACAGGCTAGCTGCCGACACTCCCCCTGCAGCTGTGACCGAGCCCTCCAGTCCTTCTGCTGTCCGCTCCGTGTTTCCCCTACCAGCCATCCTTCTCTCTAAAAATACCAGTGTAGTGGTAAGGGGAAGCAAGTCTCATGCTTTGGGGTGGAAGAAAATAAGATACACAAAAAATTCAAATGTGGTTGATACTGCCCAAAATGACACATTTTGTTTTGATAGAATTAATACCATGACAAGTATTTTAAAAGATTTCCGTTACTTACTAGGTTGGGATATACACTTGTTTCAGTTTACTCTCAGCTTCTGCAGCTTTTAGACGTTTCTAATTCAAAAGATGGATAAAATATGTTACATGCTATGCCTAGTAATTATTGCCACTTCATTGTTTTAAAAAATTCACAAGAAAATAATATATTAAAGCAAAATTCAAAAATTGCCACTTTAGGGCATATAGTAGTTTGTAAGAAAACTAAGCAGCAATAATTTGTAAGAAAAGTCACTAGATTCTGAGATACAGAACTGAAAAGTATTAATAACATTTTAGACATAGATTTTAAAAATAAAGCAATGAACAATTCCATTCCCCACATGAGTGAATCAACAGAACTTGTAAGTAACCATTTTCACTTTTCAAATTTATTTTCTACCTTATTTTTTTGTTTTTCTGAAAGGAAAAAAAACCACACATAATCTTTACTTTTAGAAAAATATTCAGAGATGATTAGTTTTCAAAGTCCATGCAAAAGAAAGAGATAGTAACTATTCTAAATACAATTAAATAAGCATTTACCCTCAAATGCTGGGAGATATGCAGTATACTTTAAAGCTTGGCTGAACTCACATCAGATTTTAGGAACCAATTAGGAGCCAAATGCAGGAAAAGGAATGGGAAAAAGATTATGTAGTCAGATCCAGAGACTGATCAACACAATGATGAATGCAAATAGGGAAGGAAAATAATATATGGTAGACATCCAAAAATAAGACAAACCAAAATATTTCTCCTCGTTTTCTCAATGAGGAGTGAACAAAAACATTTAGGGGGACAACTTAAAACATTTAGGGACAGAGTTAAAATTTCTGAAAATAATTTTATCCAAACATTTTCAACCATCCCTGGTGTTATTATCTCTACCACCTTTGGGGACTCTTTTTGCTAAAAATAACATGGGTTTTCAGAGTACATGGTCTTCACTTCTACCTAAGTTGTGACAAATAAGCACTTTTTGAATTATATATGATGCTGACACACGAAAATGTTCAGCAAGCCATGGGTTGGCTGGCATTCACTATTCTCGATCTCAACAACTCACTATAATAAGACAATGATTCTTAAAATGTATTTTTGCAGCATCCAACACTTGCCACTGTGCAATCACATATTTAGGAAATAAAATGTCTGTACCAACCATATATGCCCCTTTCTCTACCAGTTCTGACATGTGACTAGAAGACTATAAAAACAAGTATTGACTGAGGTCACTTCGGGAAAATATGCTTCTTCCCAAGTAGTATTGCTCAAAATAAGTAACTGAGAGAATTGCCTCAGTTTGGGACATGTGGGAAGGACTCAAAAACACATGATTCCCTGCTTTTAGAAATACTTTTGGATAAAAAATTTGCACAGTACCAAAACATCAAACTCGCAAGACTAAATTCTACAGGTAAGATAAAAGATGTAGGGGCTATATCCACACAAATGTCATATAAAGAGATTTCGAAATATCTCAAATTATATGGTGATGGCATCCGTCTAAATTTTCAATACTGTAAAAATAATTTGTTCAAAAGGTTTGTGCTAACATCAAATCTTAGGTCATTTCCTTCAAGTAAACTCACAAAGATGTGAGGCCCCAGGCACCTGGCAAGGAAAATACTGCCTCTCTAGTGGTATCTTTCCCTGTTATCTTTCCAAAATAGCTATCATCATAAATTCTGAAGTTAAAAAAAAAAACTAAAATCTTAAAACAGCATCTTAAGGCTATAAAATCATGCAATTTAAGAGTCTAAAAAACATAAAACAAAATAAATTTAAAATTAAGTATACTGCCAAGAAATACTAAAATATAAAAAGAAAGTTCACTTTAATGCAATCATAATGCTAGCAATATAAAAAAATTACCTGCTGTACGTATCTGTCAGTAGTTTTCCACATGTAATAATATTCAATGATGCTCGTCAATGATTTCCAAGGGAGCTGAAAAAATATTCAACATGAAAATAAAAACAAGCCACTACAGCAACTGCTTTGCTTTAAAACTAATACTTAAAAATAATGAGGCAAATATCCATGTGGAAGAGTCACTCAGTTTATGGAAACTGAAATTAATTCTTAGCAAAGGGTATCCCAAACAAGTCACATTCAGTTAGAGACTGATACAACACATTTCATTTCTCACTTTTATTGTTAAAAATTATAAACCTTATGACTGATACTATTTTCTGCTTTACTCAGGAAAGTTGTCCTTAGGCTATATAATAGGTGAAGTTGGAACACAAATTTTAGAAATGATATTTGAATCGATTTAGCTAAACTTACTTTTACTTCCAAAGACATCAGCTACAACTGGGTGTCATTTGGTCTCTGGTATATTTTCATCCTTTAAAAAACTGCTCTATTTTGACCCATTTTAGTTGTAAATAAAATAAAACCTTACCATAAATCTCTGGGGGAGAAAAAGAACATAGCCCAGAGTGGTTCATACTAAAAAAACAGAAAGCTTGCCCTTATTTTTTTCAAAGATGTTATTTATTTTTAGAGGAGGGAAAGGAAGGGAGAAAGAGAGAGAAAAACATGAAAGTACAAGAGAAACACTGATGGGTTGCCTCTTGCACGCACCCAACTGGGGACCTGGCCCACACCTCAGGTGTGTGTCCCGACTGGAAGTCAAATAAATAAGTGCTGACCTTTCCGTTTGCAGGATGTCGCCCAACCCACTGAGCCACATGTTAGGGCCTTTGTTATTTTTCATTATTCAAAAATGGCTGAATGAGCTCCCAGTCATCAGACCCACTACCAAATAATGTATTCACCATGTCCCTCTATAAAGGGAGATCCATTAGTCATCCAAGACACAAATCAGGGCAGACCGAATTTCACACAAAATGACTGATGACGTTCACAACGTCAGCTGCAGTAGCAGACTTCACAGACAGGTGACTCGGCACCCTGACTGCCATCCAGCTGTGCCTGAGGCACCGTCGGGGTCAGAGTTACAACAGCTCTTCCCAAACCTAGTAAGTTATATAATGTCTAATCAAGGGGTTTTATGCCTGAAGCTGTTATAACACTGTATGCCAACTGTAACTGAAAAATAAAAAAATGTGTAAAGTCAAAAACCAGTACTTTCCAGACTGCACTGCAGCTTCTGATCGCATGTGAAACACCCATGCCATTCCTACCACCTCCACATTTCACCCACCTATTTGGTCTGAAGAGAAAACAGACGGAATCTATTTTAAGTTTAACTGGGTGGCAACTCCAGCAGTAGTTACAAATGTGGTCTCCTTGGAGGACCCAGATCTGTACTGTCACTGGCATTCGCATTGCAACTAAAGCAAACAGTGTTCTCTGTTCCAACAAGCAATCTAGTGGAGCTGGAAGGCTCTGAGGGACAGTTTTAGGGGCTCACAAGAGCACACCCAGACCCCAGAGGGTAAGACCTCACAGGACACTCACTGGCAGTGTCCCCTAGGGTTTTAAGCAAGCTGAAACCTCTCCATCTCCTAACAAGTCTTCTTAGAAGGAATAACTCCTGAGGAAGAAAACCAAGGGACCAGTAACCTAAGCTTCATCGCAAGCCGGACTTTATCTGGGGGTGAGCCGCAAAGTCCCAGTCGGGCGTGCTCAGCACCACCACGCCATCAAGGAGCGGAGTGGGTCGAGAACTCGTGAAGAACCCACCCCAACCCAGTGTGCCTGCTCCTGATGCAGTACCATTTCTCCCTCAACCCTCAGCTGTGGCTCCGTGGGAGTTTCCTGTGACACGTCCGTTTAGCAGGAAAAACAATGTGACCGTGCAGACGGCTCCGCGTGATATACTGGCACCGACTGGAGCTACATGGCTCCTTCATTTCAGCCCCAAGCAGGAGCGGCTCTGAAGCACAGTGAAGGAGGGAGATCCTATGGGAAGGTGGAACACGGAAGTGAACACCTGGCTTTCTGTACTGAGCTGAAGGAGATGGCCAGAAGAACTAATCCACACCCATTCGTGGGCAGGGGTTATTTACTTGTTACAACGATCAGGGACTTAAAAGGAATCAGGTTAGAATGCTGGTGTGACCATGAGGCTTAGAAAAGAGGTCTGTGGGACCGACAACCAGGATGGGCCTGAGTGTGAGGATATTTGTGTCCTCGTGCTCACTCCCGGGCTCCCTCTGCAGAGAAGATTCTCATTAATAGCAGGTGGGTAAGTTATGTCTTCTACGGCGATCAGTCAGCCTCTCCTCCTAACCACACCAATGATGACTCAAAAAACACAGAGGCAAGGAGGCAGATCACACATGGATGCCACCGCATGGATGTCCTCTCACCAAATCAGATCTGATCACTCCAGGTGTCCACACTGCAAGGAACAGAGCGCACTGGGCCTCCAACATGGCGCCCTTTCTGGTAACATGTCAGGTACGTCAAACCCTCAGCATCCTGGAATAGCAGCCATCTATCCTCATCGAACAGACTAGCATTCTAAATGTGATCTGCCTTTTCTGCCTGTAGTGCATTGGCTAGCAATACCACCCACAGAGTATGAAAGACTTATCCCCACAAAACAATGCTTCTAACCAAGGCTCAGAGTCCTTAAGAATGAAGGTTTGGATCACTCTACCAGATTGAGAACTCTGGTTATTAAAGGTACTGAGGGGGGAAGAACAGTGGGGGAATTCAACTTTGAATCCCAGTGAAGGCCTCAGGATGAACTTCAGAAACAGAAGACTAAATAAAGAAGCCATACGTATTTCTGCCCTTGCTTGGTATAATTATTTTCCATCTGCACCCCAATTCCCTTTCTATTTCTTTATAAGATCTGTTGGTGGTGGTTTTAGCATTGTAATTCATTTTAGAAGCTACAAGCTATAAAGTCTGGGTTGTGACTAAGACCAGTAGAAGAATAAACATCAACCAGAGTGAAAGTAAATTTGGGCCTCCCCATTTGAAGAAATGGCACCCCGTTTTCTAAAGACTCAGGAATAATTACTGTTGTTTACAAAGAAGGAAGCAAAGCAAGGATGGATGTTCAGTAGCCAAAGAAGTGAATGTGGCAGCTACTATACATCCACTTCCAAACTATGGGCTCATCTTCCTTGAAGCTCTAAACTGTGTTTTTCCCAGATACCCTTGAACAAGGGTGCAGACATATGAGCTAGGTTAGCCACACTGTCAAACCTGAGTGACATTTAGACATGGAAGTGAGCAACATAAAAATGAGGCTGCATGCAGGGAGACCAGACAGTTTGACCAGAACAATGGTTGAGATATCATGTTCTCGTAGGCCATCTCTGACCTTTTAGCAATCAAAGCTTGAAGTCATGGATGCAAAGCTGCAGGGGACATGGGTGTTTCCACTGTTTCTCAAAGAATAGCATCCAAGCCTGGTTCTCTAGTCTTCCCAGAGATTCTATGAGAATCTAATATCCTCCATTCCTTTCAGCTTGTATGAGATATAGTGAATTCTGTACTTAGCAACTAAGAACTCTGACCAATATAACCCATACATTTATTCTTGATTCTACACTTGGTGAGGCTGAGTTTCTCTCACCCATATTCAAAAGCACTCTGATACAAAAATCAGTAAGGAGTGAAGTGTCTGAAGGACAGACCCTGGAGATGTGGCACTTAATGACAGACTCACAGTGGAGCAGAGATAAAGCACGACTGGTAGTACAGGCAGCAGTTTTTGTAGTAGGGTTGCTGCCAGAACACTGTCAATGTGGGGTCAGATACTGCTCTTGGCTTCTCAAGTCCCAGTTGTGAAGCATCTAAAATTGGGTCCCTGGAAGTTTCTGGAGGTTCTGTTAGCCTTCTAACACCTCATGACTTTCTTTCTCCTTAAACTAGCTCACTCAGATGGATTCTGTCATCTCCAATTACAGTTTCCAACTTCCTTCTAGTTTACTTCCCTATAATGTAAAGATTAGAAATCCAAACATTGTATTTCCAGGACTTCTGGTCAAGATGGTGGCATATGTAAACATGGCTCACCTCCTCACACAAGCACATCAAAATTACAACTAAAATATAGAACAACCATCACTCAGAACTATCAGAAACAGAGCTGAATGGAAGTCTGACAACTACAGAATTAAAGAAACCACATCCATCCAGACTGGTAGGAGGGTTGGAGACATGGAATGGGTTGGTCCCACACCCATGTGTGGTGGATAAAAATTTGGGAGGGATATCTCAGGAGCAATGAGACCCAGCCCCACACCAGGTCCCCCAAGCCCAGCGTTCCATGCCAGGAAGATAAGTCCCCATAACTTCTGGATGCTAACACCAGTGGGGACTGAGTCGGTGGAACAAACTGCTGGAGTCCTAAGCAGTTCCCCTTAAAGAACCCACACATGACCCTGGCTGGTGTGGCTTGGTGGACTGAGTGCCAGCCTCCGAACCAAAGGGTCACTGGTTCAATTTCCAGCCAGGGTTGGAGGCCTCCAACATGCCTGGGTTGGAGGCCGGGTCCCCAGTAGGGGGTGCGTGAGAGACAACCACACATTGATGTTTCTCTCCCTCACTTTCTCCCTCCCTTCCTCTCTCTAAAAATCAATCAATCAATCAATCTTAAAAAAAAAAGAAAAGAAAGCTTAATTATATTAATTAAAGATAAAGTAGACCACCACAAATAATACTACCATGAATAAAGAAGCATGATTTAAAGATAAAAGGGTCAATTCACCACAAGAACATAACAATCCTAAATGTGTATGTACCTCATAACAGAGTTGCAATATAATGAAAGCAAAAACCAAATTATAATTGATAGGAGTAATAGAAAAATCCACAATTATAGGTAGAGACTTTTAATACTGCTCTCCCAATAAGTACTAGAACAAATGGAGAGAAAATCAGTAAGGCTTCTGAAGACTTGAACAACACTATCAATAAACTTGACCTAAGTAGCATTTACAGAACATTCCATCTAAAAGCAAAATATCTACTCTTTCCAAGAGCACATGGAACATTCACCATAATAGACCATATACCAGGTCAGGCTCAATCAAATCTTGAAAATGTAAAATTTGGAGGTGGTCAGCCACAAGAATTGGGACAAGGCAAGAGACCTAACAAAACCCACGCTGGTGGTGATGTGAGTGTGTAAATGGTGATCAGCTGCCACTCAGGATCAGGCAAGAAAATCCCTTGCTTCCCAGGTTCTTCTCCCATACATTACAAAGCAAAAGCCATCTGCCACTGGAGCGAGGAAGAAGTCTAAGCTCAACCACAAACCCCTGCCAGTAAAATGCAATACAATGCAGAGGCTGGTTGCAGCAAAGGAGCTGTGGGAGTGCTGCCACTGAGACGTGGGCAAGCAAAGCATGCCGAAGACTGGGGCTTCAACAGGACAGTGGAGAAACCCTCCATGCCCATGCCGTGAGCCGTGCAGGGGGTAAGCAGCAGCAGCACCATGCTACTGTGGGGAGAAGCGCAACTATGTGGAGAGAGGCTCCATGGTGCAGGGCCTGCCAAGGTGGAGGCAGGAACTCTAAAAAAACCTCGGTATCCCAGGTCCACATCAAGCACAGCAAAGAGTCTCAGGTCTATTCAGAACCCCCCCTTCTCACCCCATCAGTGAGGGATCCACCCCTCAAAACAATACAAGATGGACAGACATAAAACACACGACACCAGAGACAAAACAGATGGGGCTGACATAGTCACAGCTCAAGGGGAAAGAACACTATGGAGGGCCACAACAGCAGTTGCACTTTGGGAACAGTGAGCCAGCAGGAGCTGTGGAAGTGAGGCTTTGTGTACCAGGAGGGTACATGTGCCCTGGTTCCTACAGAAAGTTCCCATGGAGGATGTGACTGGCTTGTTTGAAAAACTCTTCAGGCTGGCAGGGAAGTGAAACCCAGAAGGTTGCAAACTGGGTGAGATGCTACAGGAACTAGTCAGGTGGGGAGCCTTTCCTTCTGGGTGAGGGGCATATCTGGCAAAAACGGGGGAACTCATTATTAAGCTTCTGGGGCCCTGTCAGGCTCAAAGGTGTCAAGGCCTTCAATACAATAGCACACTGAAGGTAACGAACAACAAAACCCAAAACTGGCCCCACTACTGACTAAACAGACTCCATCCCCCACAAGGGTGACCTGGAAGGAGAAGAGGCATGCACGTTTCAGAACACAAATTCTACTTAACTCAGTCTGTGCTGATGTTTACACAGGATGCTCCACATCCAATCAAAGATACAGGACATCAAAAACGGCACAATAACTGTCCCGTTTTCAAGAAATAAATCAGGCAACAGACACAGACTCCCAATAGGACCTAAAGGTGGGAAATATCAGATATTAAACTATCATTACTACATTAAAGGATCTAGTTGAAAAGGTGGACAACACAAATAGATGGGGAATTTAAACACAGATAGAAAACATAAAAAAGAATAAAAAATAAATGTTAGAAAATGGCATGCTATCATATTTGAAGAATTCCTTTAACAAGTTTATAAGTATACCGGATATAACAGAAAAAAAGAATTAGTGTACTAGAAGATAAATCAATACAAATTATGCAAACTAATACACAAACAGAAAATCTCATCTCTAGGAAAGACAGTGAACTACAAAGTAGAATAATCACAAAAGCACGCCCAGGCACAATGTAGTAGTAAAACTGCTAAAAGCCAAGAGTAAAGAGAAATCTTAAACACAAAGAAAAAGAAAATTTACATACATACTAACTTTCTCATCAGAAACTGCCTAAGCCAAATAAACACCTTTAGGTATTAAAGGGGGGGAGGGGGGAGGAAGAATTCTAGAAAGAATAAAAAATCTTTTCAAAGGAAGCAGTAAAAAGTTTTTCAGGCAAAGCTGAAATCATTGTTAGCTAAACATGTGCTACCAATAAATGACTGCAATAGAAGAAATGTTTCAAATAAATGATCTGAGCTACAACCTTAAAACGACATCAGGAAAAGACAAAGCAGCTTAACCCAAAGCAAGCTAAAGAAAGGAAATAATAAACATAAAAGCGGAAAACAATGAAAGAGAAAAGTCAATCAAACCAAAAGCTGCTTCTATGTAAAGCTCAATAAAACTGAGAAGTCCCACCCTGGCTGGTGTGGCTCAGTGGACTGAGTGCCAGCCCGTGAACTAAAAGGTCATCAGTTTGATTCCTGGCCCAGACACATGCCTGGGCTGCAAGCCGGGTTCCCAGGTTAGAAAGTGAGAGAGGCAACTAGTTGATGTATCTCTCACAGATCAATGTCTCTCCCTCTCTCCTCCTCTCTCTGAAAATAAATAATTTTTTTTTGATCAATCTAGGTCAGACTGATGAGGAAAAAAAGAGAGAAGGCCTACATCGGGAAAGTGAGGGGGACATCACTACAGATCCATCCCCCAGGCCTTAAAAGGATAATATGAGACTATTATGAACAACCTTATAAACTAGACAACTTAAGATAAAATGGACAGGGAGAGAGATATCAGCAACATAGAGAAATAGGAGATACGAGTCTCATTCCCCCCACCAAAAAAACAAAACAGTAAATAGCTATCAGCAAACAAAAATAGTCCTGGGAGAACAGAAGAGTCAAATTAAGAACCTAGCAACATGGTGGAGCAAATAATGAAGAATCACCACACAGAACGAAACACTGCAGACAGCTTACCCCAGACGTCAGGAAAAGGCTAGGAACAAGAAAGAAGGGTGGAGGCTGTCAAAATAAGCCAGGAGGTGGGTGCCAGGGAGGTCCCCAGTGGCCTGCTCTACAGAAGTCCGGGAGCCTTTGCCACTAGGACCTCATACAGCCCCCACGACAGAATTCCTGCAGTTGTCACAGCACAGGCCTCTGCGGTGGGTGTTGGCATGGACCACAGCAGCCTGCTCCACAGAGAAACCGGCACCCATGCCACTGAGGTGACTGACAGTCACTGAAGCCACTGGGAGATGCTGCTGAGTCACTCCCAGAAGACCCTGCTGTGCCCCAACCCCTGGAACAGGGCTGCCAGCCCCCACCTCCGACTCCATGCATACCCCGGATCCCAGAGTCCTGGCTGCTCCACATGAACCTGCACTTTGACCTCAGCTCCGCATTGCTCCACATGTACACACATCTCAGGCACCAGGGCCTAGGAAACAAGCCAGCACCCTGGACTGCTGTCACTCTGTGAGCACACATCCCCCCTCCTGGCTCTGTGGCAGACCCAACTGTGCCCGTGCCTTGCACCACCACCACCAAAGGACACTCCAAAGCCAGACCCATTGCCAAGAGGGATCCCCTTGGCCATGGCATACCCCACGGAGAAAAAGACAGCAGGAGGACCCCCTGCAGGCTCTGTCACTGCAGACTGTAACAGTTCCACTGCCACTGCACACCTGTGGCCATGGCCATGGAGGACCCATGCAATTTTACCAACAATGACCTCAGCTGATGGAGCCAAATGCGACTACGCTGCTTGGCCCGCCCCTACGAGCCAGTGCCCTCGCACCACCTGCTGGTGAAGGCCTTTCCCCACTAAAGCCAGTCTGTAAATATGGGAGAGGTCACTGCTCCATCAAATGTGCAGACATCCACAAAAGGCTACAAGAAACATGAAAAATTAAGGGAATAAGATGCCACTAAAGGAACACAGTAATTTTCCAGTAGCTGACCCCAAAGAAATGAGTATCTACTATTTGCCTGAAAAATTTTTTATTGTTTTGAGGAAGTTCAGTAAGTTATAAGAAAATACAGTTAGACAATACAATGAAACCAGGAAAACAATATACAAACAGAATGAGTACAACAGAGAAACTGAAATAATAAAAAGGAACCTAACAAAAATCCTGACGCTGAAGAATGCAAGGAATTAAATGAAAAATACAATACAGAACATCAACAACAGACTTGATTAAGCAGAAAAAATACACAAACTCAATGACAGGTCATTAGAAATTATCCAGTTAGAGGAGAAAGAAAAAGAATACATTCAATTAGTAGAAAGAATGAAATAACAAAGATCAGAGCAGAAATAAATGAGATAAAAACTATAAAAATAAAAAAGATCAATGTAACAAGGGGCTTTAAAAAAAAAGATAAAACTGACAAAACCTTTAGCTAGACTGAGAAAATAAGACTCAGATAAAAAGGCTCGTATATGAGAGACTCTTATGAACCAATATATGCCAACAAATTGGATAACCTAGGAAAAAGATCAATTCCTAGAAACACACAATCTACCCAGACTGAATCATGAAGCAACAGAAAATCTGAATACATTACATATAATAAGGAGATTGAATTAGGAATCAAAAACCTGTGATCAAAGAAAAGCTTAGGACTAGATGTCTTTGCAGGTGAATTCCACCCAGCATTTAAGGAAGAACTGATGTCTATCCTCCTGTTATCTCTCATCTTTTTGGTAACAGCGATCCTAACAGGTATGAGGTGATTCTTCGTTGTGGTTTTGATTTGTATTTCCCTAATGATGAGGAATGTTAACCGCCCTTTCCTGTACCAGTCTTTCACCACTGAGCATGATGTTAGTTGTGGGCTTGTCAAATATGGCCTTTAGGTTTATGTATTATTTTTAAAACTATTAGGGGGTAGGGTGAACAATTAGTTTTTTTTAAAGATTTCATTTATATTTAGAGATAAGGGAAGGGAGGGAGAGAAACATCAGTGTGTGAGAGAAACATCGATGGGTTGCCTCTTGCATGTCCCAACTGGGGACCTGGCCTGCGACCCAGGCATGTGCCCTGACTAGGAATGGAACCAGTGACCATTCAGTTTACAGGCCAGCACTCAACCCACTGAGCCACACCAGCCAAGGCAATACAATTTATTTTAAAACACCCAAACTAAAAAATAAAACAAAAAAAAACCTAAAAAAACAAACAAACAAGAACCATAAACCCTTTGGGCAGTTAAGCTTCCTGAAAGCTTAACTGAAAGGGTAACTTCCAGAAAGAAGCCCTTCTTTCATGTTGTTGACACGGATGGACGATTTCCGCCTCCAAACTACAACACATGTAATGTGATTGGCTCATTAACAAGAATTCTAACCACCTTCAGCAAAACCTAATAATATACAACACATTGCAAATCCTATACAAGGATTTGTTTAGAGTGTGACGGTAACAAAAACCATCTAATAGCATTATCACTGTTATTTTCATATAGTTATTTGTTTCTCACATCAATGTCAGCCTCTGTGTCCAAGCAGACTGCAACATGGCTATTATTCAGAGTTACTCCCTAGTCCTGTGTTGCGTGCCCAGGAGTACCATCTGCAAGTTTTATACCTCATATAAATCTTTCAATTTGCTGTTTTTTCCCTTTACCATCAGAGGTCCAGCTGAAATGCCAGATAACTCTGTGAAGCCATTTCTGATGTGATTGGCACAACCGATAATTCCCCTCCCAGTACCCTATAACATCTGATCATACTACTGACAGAAATAACTACATTTTGTCTCAGTTGCGTGTATGTGTTTCCATCTCTTGATCTTGATTATGGACTCATTCCCTGAAGGAATGTTACGTTTCTGTTGCAAGCCCAGTGCCGAGGTGGAGATGGGGCCTGTTGCAGATGCTCAACAGACATTTGCTGAATTTGAATGAGCCCAGAAAGATTACTAGAACATAAAATAGGCATGTCACACTCAATGCAGGGAAAGCAGTTTCACTCTAAAAGGGTTTCTCTTCTTCCATTCCTTTGCCAGACCTGCATATTCTGTTCTTTGCGGGGGGTGGGGGGTGGGGGGGTGGTGTTATGGTTTCTATTTAGTGGTATGGCTATATCATATTAATAACACTGCACTGGTGTGTTATTCTGACCATCTGAAGCTAAATGCCACCAATGCATTTTAAATTCTCACCTGCACGTCCTATAAACTGAAATCATGACATATAACAATCTGGGTATGAGTGACGTTTTGCCAGAAGAAGAAATGTCAGTGACACTAACAGCTTAAATTATCACGTTTGGAATTTAATGTACCCATATTGATAAATAACAATTTTGCTTCAGAAAGAATTCAAACAGAAATTCAACAACATAAAAGGCAGGATATTAGCTCACATCAAATACTTCACCATCTATAAAGACTCTATTATCATAATGTTTTAAAAGGATGACTGTTATAGATATCTATTAATGGACTTTCAAATGGAAATTTCTCCATTTCAAAGAGACTGCAGGCTTAATGAAAGAGCAACTCCACAAAGACAAAAGGAAGTACATAATAGCATTAAAGATTATCTAGTATGTATAAGGCAAGTAAGAAACTGCATATCATTAAGAGGAGTCAGAGAACGAAGGCCTGTATATCAAATTCTCCTACTCTGCTTCAGGGGTTGTTTGCACATCAAAGGTCCACATCAAATTTAGACTCAACCATGAGACAACCAGAAAAATATCAAAGGTCCAAAGGAAGGCTACAAGCCTAAGCAGCAGGACTCAGACATGTTTAGCACAAATGGTTAGACGACTTGTTCATACATTTTAAACTTAGAACTCAGAGAGGTGAGGAGGATATATGCATACTGCCAAGGTTTACCGCAAGAACTAGGGCCTCCTGGCCCTGGGTCTTACGATTACTTCCCAGAATAAATGTCAGCTTCCCCCTTTATAATACTGGCCTTCAATCTATGTTAACCAGATAAAAATTACTCATCACAGAATCGCTATATAAATACTTCAAGGTTCACCAGATTTCAAAAACAAATGAAATGTTCCCACCTCAACATTTTATATTATTCACAATTTCTTACTTACAAAGTCTTGGCGTATATCGTTGAAGTCTTTGCCATATTTTTCCAGGGCCTCTTCAAATAAACTAGCTTCAGAGGCTGACCATTCTTCCATCTCATCTCTGCATAAAACAGGTCCTCCAAGTGGCACTAAGACACTAATTGCACTGCTCAAATCATAGCTGTGTCTATACAATGTGTCCATGGCATGAAACTAAAGAAAACAAACAAAATGGAGAGAAAAGATCAGCCATAAATGCAAACTTGATTATTAAAGAACAGAAATACTAAAGTGCATGATGCACTTCATTAATAATATACTTAGATGGCACTTATTTTTTCACAAAATTAAGAAAAAATTGAACAGATTACTTAACAATCATTTAAAATAGTATCTACTGCTTTAGGAAAACGCTGATTAGTGTCTTTAAAGATGTGTATCTTTTAAAATGCATCCATTTGTTCTAGCAACCTAACCAGGAAGATCCAGGACCTCCAGGTATTAATTTGGGAACCCAGTAAGTTTCATCAGCCTTTCCATTAAAAATGCCAAAGTCACTTCAGCTATTATACAAGGATGGCACAGCCTTACTGAACAGGGAAAAACAGATTATGTATCAGACAATGAGAAAGATATTCTCAGGTTGGACTGAGAGAATGATGTACAATGAAAGGAAAAATGGAAAGAAATCAATGGAACTGAGAATGAATAAGTTAAGACAAAAAATTACCAGTCCATGTAAAACAAAATTAACCCAGCCATGCTAAGAGTTAACTTGCTTGGCCCTGGCTGATGTGGCTCAGTGGACTGACCGTCAGCCTGCAAACCAAAGGGTCGCCAGTTTGATTCCCAGTCTGGGCACATGCCTACTTTGTGGACTTGGTCCCCAGTAGGGGGTGCTGAGAGGCAACCATACTCTGATGTTTCTATTTCTCTCTTTCTCCTGCCCTTCCCCCTCCTCTCAAAATAAGTAAATTAAAAAAAAAAAGTTAATCTGGTTGATATTTTTAAGCGAGAATAGATGACAAGGCATGCTTGGGACAGCTAGGCTGATGGGGGTTTCCTATATATTTTAAGGGAGAGTGATTTGAAGGATAAATTGAAAGAAGGAAAGATAGGTTATGATAATATAATTGACTTTTTGCAAAAGTACCTTGGGTCTAGCATTTTCCTCCCATCAAATACAGAAAATAAACTAGGTTCCAGAAATTCAAAATTTAAAGTTTTGAAAAGCATGATAGTTTTCTACTGGAAAGAAAGTGATTCATCCATAACATGTATGTACATTGTATGTGTAGCAGGGAAATGGCAAAACAGGATGATTAGCTTCTGTCTCAAGCACATATGTGTGGTACAGATTTGGCCAACAAGGTGATCAAATCTTTGCCAAGAGCTCATTTTGTTTAAACTTTCTAACATATGAAAGCCAAGTCATGCGATTTTTTTTAAACACAGTGTATCTTCTGGCATTTATTTAAAGTTTCACAAATGGAGAGGTGTCATATCTACGAGACAAGAAGGGTCTTAAGATTTGGTGTGTGAGCGATCCCTAAGTATCTGATAGGGGATGGCAGACAGCTCTCCCCTGGTTCAAGAGTGTAAACTAAGCTCCAATATCAACTAACATCTGTTAAAGGGGGGAAATTAGCGAAAGTATGGATTAAAATATATATATTTATGCTGTGACATATTAAGACTCTGAACAAGACCGCGGAATATAAATTTGCTGACAGACCTAAAGGCAGGACTCAGGACACATACGCATGTTTAGGCACAGTAACTGAGTACTTTAACAAGGGCTGATGTTTCACCTGGAATAAATCACTGGACTCAAATAAACAATCTAAACTTACACCTAAAGGAACTAGGGAAAAGCAAAATAAAACAAACAAAGCCCAAAGTGTGTAGGAGGAATGAAATTATAAAGATCAGAGCAAAAATAAACAAAATATTCTAACAAAATAATATAAAAGATCAATGAAACCAGAGCTGGTTTGTTGAAAAGATAAACAAAATTGATAAACCTTTAGACAGACTCATCAAGAAAAAGAGAGGACCCAAATAAAATCAGAAATGAAAGAGGAAAAGTGACAACTGACATCACAGAAATATAAAGGATTATAAGAAAACACTATGAACAATTATGTCAGTAATTAGACAATCTGGAAGATATGGATAAATTCCTAGAAAATACAATCTTCCAAGACTAAGTCAAGAAGACAGACATCTGAAGAGACCAATAACTACTAATGAACCAAGCATCAAAACATTCCCTACAAACAAAAATCTTGAATCTAATGGCCTCACAGGTAAATTTTACCAAACATTGAAGAAGAATTAACTCTTCCCTTTCTTAAACTATCCCAAAAAATTTAGAGGAGGAAAGGCTCCCCAGCTCATTTTACAAGGCCAGCATAACCATTATTCTAAAACCAGATAAAAGCATTACAAAGTAAGAAAATTACATAGGTCAATATCCCTGATGAACATAGATGCAAAAATCCTCAACAAAATATTAGCAAACCAAATTCAGCAACACATTATAATGACCATACACCTTGATGAAGTAGGATTTATTCTTGGGATGCAAGGTTTGTTCATTATCTGCAAATCAATTAACATTTTACACCGCATAAACAAAATGAAGGACAAAAATCATGATCACATCAACTGATGCAGAGAAAGCATATGACAAAATCCAGCATCAATTTATGATAAAAACTCTAGGCAAAGTGGGGTTAGAGGGAACATATCTCATAACAAAGGACATATGTGACAAATGCAAGCTTTTTCCTTAAGATCAGGAACAAGACAAGAATGTCTACTTTCATCACTTTATTCAACACAGTATTGGAACAGCAATCAAACAAGAAAAAGAAACAGAAGTCATGGAAATTAAAAAGAGAGAAGTAAACTGTCATTGTTTGCAGATGACATAATATATAGAGATTCCACCAAAAAACTATTAAAATCAATAAATGAATTCCATAAAAGTAGCAAGATATAAAATTAATATTCAGGAATTGGTTGCATTTTACACCAATAATTAATGCTCCGAATGAGAAATTAAGAAACAATCCTATTTACAATTGCATCAAAAAGTTTGAGCAAGGAGTTAAAAATTCTGTACTCAGAAAACTGTAAGACACTGAAGAAAGAAACTGAAGATACAAATAAGTGGAAGCAGATACTGTGCTTATAGACAGGATGAATTAACACTGTTAAAATGTCCATACTACCAAAAGCAATCTACAGATTCAATGCAATTCCTATCAAAATACCAATGATGTATTTCACAAAACTAGAGCAAATAATCCAAATATTTATGTGGAACCACAAAAGACCCCATATAGCCACAGCAATGTTGAGAATGAAGAACTAAGTTGAAGGAATCACACTACTTGACATCAAATTATCTTATAATGTCACAGTAATCAAAACAGTATGGTACTGGCATTAAAACAGGCTTGTAGGTCAATGGAACAGAACAGGAGCCCAGAAATAAACCCACACCTGTATGGTCAATTAATATTTAACAAAGGAGGCAAGAA
The DNA here is from genome assembly GCA_004027735.1 of Carollia perspicillata. NCBI lineage: Eukaryota > Metazoa > Chordata > Mammalia > Chiroptera > Phyllostomidae > Carollia > Carollia perspicillata. The sequence goes on along the minus strand of PVKM010007370.1, from coordinate 15,214 downwards.
CATGCATGGGGTAAAGAGTCTATTCAGTAAATTGTATTGGGAAAGTAGAACAGATACATGCAAAAAAAAGGAGGCGGAGAAGGAGAAAGAGAAGAAGAAGAAGGAGAAGAAGAAGAGGAAGAAGAAGGAAGAGGAGAAGAAACTAGACCACCTTTTTATACCATATACAAGAATAAACTCAAAATGGATTAAAGACTTAAATGTAAGACTTTACATCATAAAAATCCTGGAACAAAACACAGGGAATAAAATCTGGGACATTTCTCTTAGTAATATTTTTTCTGACTTATCTCTTTAGGCAAGGGAAACAAAAGAAAAAAATAAACAAATGGGACTACATCAAACTAAAAAGATTTTGCACAGGAAAAAAAACCATCAACAAAATGAACGGGCAACCCATTGAATAGGAAAACATATTCGCCAATGATCCATCTGATAAGGGGTTAATATCCAAAATGTATAAAGAACTCTGACAACTCAACACCAAAAAAAAAAAAAAAAAACAATCCAATTAAAAACTGGACAGAGGACCTCAAAAGACATTTCTCCAAAGAGGACATACAGATGGCTAATAGACAATATGAAAAAATGCTTGACATCACTAATCATCAGAGAGATGCAAATTAAAACCAGAATGAGGTATCAACTCACACCTGTCAGAATGGCTATCATCAATAATCAACACACAACAAGTGCTGACAAGGATGTACAGAAAAGGGGACCCACATGCACTGTTGGTGAGATTGAGAATCAGTATAGACATTTTGGGAAACAGTACAGAGGCTGTTAAAAAAAAAAATCAAACAACCTTACGACTCAATAATTCCACTTCTGGGTATATATCCAAAGAAATCCAAAATACCAATTCAAAAAGATATATGCACTCCTACATTCACTGCAGCATTATTTACAGTAGCCAAGACATGGAAGCCTCCTAAGTGTCCATCAATAGACAACTGGCAAAGAAGATGTGGTACATATAATTCAATGAAATATTACTTAGCTAAAAAAAAAAAAAGGAAGAATGGAATCTTACCATTTACAACAGCATGGATGGACCTAGAGGATATTATAAGTGAAATAAGTCAGACAAAGAAAAATAACATAACTGGTATTGACTTAACTTACACGTGAAAGCTAAAAAACAAAATAAGTGAATAAAACAGAAACAGACCCATAGACACAGAGAATAACTGATGATTGCCAGGTGAGAAGGAGTTTGGAGGGCTGGGTGAAAAGGATTACGAATACAAACTGGCAGGCACAAAACACTCGTGTTAAAGGGCAGCACAGAGATATATGGTCAGTAACACTGTAATAACTGTGTATGGTGCCAGGTGGGTACTAGACTTATTGGGGGGATCGCCTGGTAAGTCATATGAATGTCTGATCGCTCTGCTGTACGCCCAAAACTAATATACCACTGAATGTCAACTATCGCTGAAACACGTAAGAATCATTGGATTCCAGAAAATAAAAGTAAGCAGGGACTTCATTATCAATGTCCTAGTGGTGATCACAGCTAAGACCATGGACCATGAACAGTCCTTTGCAGCATGTGTTACATCAAGGAATAAAACTTCAACTCAAGGGAACTGCTTCTCACTCTTCTGGAGCAGGGGTACAAAAATGTTTGGTTTGATCTTTACTCTTTGCTTGTGCTCTGCAAACGCCAGAATCAAGTTCCCCTTCTCCAGCCACTTGACAGACCTGGCAGTTTAGAAGTGTACATCCTTAGACATTTTCACATCATCCCTGAAACTAAATAATTATTGTGTCTGGATATATGACCTATGAAAATGAAACAAACAAAAAAAAGAGTTTAACAGCATTTAGGGATCCCTTTAATTAATAACGTATTTTCATAAATGGTTATTTTTAAAACCCCTAAATTTACAATGAATAACAAAACTAAAAAAGATTAAATGGTATTCAAAATCGATAATTATACAAATTAACTATGCTGCTGAGATTCCTTAGGAGGTATAAGTAATTTTTATAATTAATAGTGCTCTGAAGCCAAAAGTAACAGAATTAAATGAGTTTTTCTTGGCTGATATTATACCAACCACTCAAAGCATGAATGGATTTTCAGTCTTTTGTTCATGATAGGTGAATGAAAATGCTTTTCTTATACAGACTTTTAAAATTGAGGATGAGCTACTATCTAACCAGGCTTCAAAGAACCAAAGTAATATCTTAGGCTTTACAAGTAGTTATGACCCAAATCTCCAGTGACTGTCTGTTCTTTTCAGAGTGCCGTTGTGTGTGCACTTGCTGTGGGAAGGCTAATTCTTGCGCCGAGCCACTAATCAAATGGGAAAATGGGTCAGACTCACAGCTGACCAGGAGCTACGAAACCTCCAAAGCCCACATTTATTCCATAACCCAGAGGAGGATGCATTAATGATCAGTATGTGTAGAAAATAAACACCACACCAGGCACACGTACTGTGTAATTCCTAGGGAATAATTCCATTAAAATCAATGACTGACTCAACAAAGGAAACCAGGGGATCACATGATTTGCTAGGAGTCCCTATTAATTCCATCTATCTGATGCACACAGCCTTTCTTTTGAAAGGACTTTAATAGTCTAATCCTACCCTGAAAAAATATAACTTAAATACAGAAGATATTTTCCGTAATAGAAAAGACGATACCCAATAAAGACTCACAGAAATAAGTTAAGAAAATATGTAGGAGTTTGAAAAACAAAACAAAACAAAAAACAGTGACTATGGTTTATCAGTAAGATAATAGAAACTCAAAAGGCTAGACACACTAGAGAACATGCTGGCTGGTTCCATTTATATGGACTTTGAGAAGAATAACAATTATTTGATGGTGAGAAAGGTCTCAATAATCATTGTAGGGGGACCACTGATGGGTAGGGGCATGAAAACCCTTTTGGGATTTAGCATTGGGATTTTTTTTCTAAACCTGGGTGGTGGTTACATGGTTACAAATACACTTATGTAAAAATGTATAAGCTGTACATCTAAAGAAAGGGTAGGATACCTAAAACACCTTACTGCATGTACACCTTAGTTTAAAATAACAAAAAAGAACTTAAACCCTAAATGTAGTTTTAAAAAAAGGAGCCTTCTCTCCAGATAAATACAAAATTACCATCTTTCCAATAGCTATACAGATAACACACAACAAGACCCATTCAAAACTAAATTTTAAAAATCATGAGAATTCGGCACAAGCTGTTCTCTTTGCCAAATAGCACTGAAGGTGTTGTCACATTTCATCTCATTCACAACAGATGGAGATGACAAATACAAATATTTTAGGAGAAAGACTGACAATGAAATCTTGGCAGTGAAATTCTCATCTTCCGTTCACTAGGCAGAATCACGCTATGGTAGACTGGGTTACTGTCCAGCACACACTTCCTCCCCTGGACCTCCACAGGAGGGTATCCGCCCCCTCTGTTGGTGTTGGGCCTGGACAATGACTTGAGTGGCTAACAGTTGTTTAGATATGTGACTTAACAGAGCCCTCACATGTGTTAGTGCATCTGGACTTGCCCCCCGGTGCTACTGACGTCTGCCTACAGAAGACGAGACACAGGAAGGAGATCTAGTCACAACCTGCAGCGTGGCCCCGGTCCAGTTCAGAACCCTAGACAACCTTCAGACGAGTGTACGAGAAATCAATGCTTGTTGTTATAAGCCACTGAAATTCTGGGGAGTAAATAATAGATACTGTGTTTTTCCTTCAAGAATAAAGAACTCATTCAGCCAGTACTAGAAGTGCTGGGAACGGACAGCCCTCAGCTGCCAGTCCTCTTTGGAATGACCTCAGTTTGGAACAGTCATCGCCCGAGGCTGCGCTGTCTTCCTGCAGCAGCCTGCATCCAACAATGCAGGAGAAAGGCCCAGCCCTTCACACTGATTTGGGACAGCTCTCCAGAGCTGCCCACAGACTCAGCTGAGGCTTTCAGTCAGATTGTATCCTAGCCCAGCTCTCCCTCCATTAAACCCTGCCTCCCTCCCGGCTCTCTCACAAGTGTTGATCCCAAAGGTCCTCCCTAATAAATTCTCTGCATGCAAATTTCCATCTCAATGTCTGTTTCCCTGGAACCCAACCTCTACCATGTAGCATTATTTTAACAACAGCTAACTGATATACATATACACAGTCAATACTAACTACTGATTTCCTGATAAGCTGATGAAAACTTTATATGTATACCTCCAGCACAAATTATAGCATTCGGAATCTCAAATCTACTCAAAAATTAATGAGCATTATTGAGCATATGGTTTTTCCAAGCAGAAGATGAATATAAACTCTCATGAGTAAACCTCAAATCATGACTAAGGCAAAATTTCTTCTATATAAAAAAAAATTTTATATGCTATTTTTGCTTTACTGCATAGTACTCAAAACAAAATTCCTCATTCACTGTCACATTTGTTGAGACTTAGCTGCCACTCACTCAAATCTCAAGTATCAATCTATGGGACACCCTGGGTCATGTTCTTATGTGTACTCATACCTTTGGATCATCACCACAAGAAAGCTACTGGGTGGTAGGCTGTGGGAACCTCTTGGCCCTAAAGGTCATTTCCAAATGTACCAAGAGCAGAACTATGGGTTCTTCACCCCCCTGGCTGACTCTAGACACAAACCAGGCAAATATGTGACACAACTGTGTGAAGACACTGAAGAACAACCATGGCAGACGAGGGGAGGCTGAGATGATTCAGGAGGAGGAAGTGTGAGAGGAGGCTTACACACTGGCCCTGGCTTTCACCCTGAAGGCATTTTCTGGAGAGAGACTGCCACAAGGGAGAGATGATATTTCAGGCCCTAAAGGAAATCAAAACATTACAGGAATTGGCAGCATACATGTCCTCTGACTGCAACCTCCAAGGCAATCAAGATAAATTTATTGATTGAACCTCATTTCCTTGGAAATTAACTCATAATCAAATGCAAAATTATGAAGTATATTAGAAACTATTTAGAAGCAAATGATAAAAAAATACTATATATCAAAATACATGGTACTGTCAAGGTGGTAATTAGGGACATTTATAATCTTAAATATTGATAAGCAGACTAATGAAATTAATGGGCTAGAAATCAGTCTTAAAACTTTAGAAGAGGAATATCAGAGTAGACCTAGAGAAATGTAAAAGAAGAAAATAGTAAAAAACAAAAATAGGACTTCTGGCCAAGATGGAGGTATAGGTAAGCTCACTTTGCCTCTGTGCACAACTACAGTAAAAATTACAACAGGACTACAAGTATCACCCAGATTCACCAGAAAATAGAACTGCATGGAAGTCTGACAACCAAGGATTTAAAGAAGCCACACTCATCCAGATGAGTAAGAGGGGCAGAGATGTGGAGTGGCACAGGACTGAGGCGGAATGGGCGGTTCCACTTGTGGTGTATAACAGTCTGAAGGGATGCCTCAGAAGCAAGCGATCCCAGCCCCAGACCAGACCACCCAGCCCAGGGTTCCAGTACCAGGAATGTAAGTCCCCATAACTTCAGGCTGTAAAAGCTAAAGGGGTTTGGAGTGGTGAAAGAAACTGAAGATTCCTCAGGAGACTCCTCTTAAAGGATCTGCAAAGGTCTCAGCACTTACACAGACCCACGCTGTCTGGGATTCAGCACCAGGGCAACAGCTGGCAGGGCACCAGTGGCACACAGGGAAAAGGGGAGAAAGTGAAGTGACTGGCAACAGGGCCAGTGCTGGGAGACAGCTTCCTCCTGGGCAATCTCAGAGGCCAGGCAGTGGCACTGTCGCCTCTCTGTGCCCTCCCTACACAGAGCCACAAAGTGGTGAAACAAGTGCCCCACCCTGGTGATTACCTAGACTCTGCCCCACACAATTTACAGGTGCCTTTCCTACAACAGGCCATGTTATGAAGGCAGAGAGTCAAAGCAACTCTACCTAATACACAGAAACAAACACAGGGAGGCTGCCAAAACGAGGAGACAAAGAAACATGGCCCAAATGAAAGAAGAGAACAAAACTCCAGGAAATTACTAAATGAAATGGAGATAAACAACATATCAGATGCAGAACACAAAAATACTGATGATCGGGAGGCTCAAAGAACTCACTGGGCACTGCAATAGCATAAAAGAAGACTCAGGGGAAAATGAAGGTTGCATTAAAAGGAAAAAAAGTCTACAGGGAACCAATAGTGGAGGGAATGATGCCTAAAATCAAATCAACGATACAGAACATACGGAAGAAGAAAAACATTAAATCAGAACAGCAAGAAGAAAAAAGAATTTTTAAAAAATGAGGACAGAATAAGGAGCCTCTGGGACATCTCCAAACTTACCAACACACAAATCACAGGGATGCAAGTTCCAGCCAAGATGGAAGCGTAGGCAGAAACCCTTCCTTGCACAACCAAAAGGAGGATAATAACCAACCTAAAAACAATAAACAACCAGATGTGCCGGAAAATCAAATCACAGGGATGCCAGAAGGAAAAGAGGAAGAACAAGAAATCAAAAACTTAATTGAAAAATAATGAAAGAAAACTTCTCTAATTTAGTGAAAAATAGAAAATAGACATCCAAGTCCAGGAAGCACAGAGAGTCCCAAACAAGTTGGACCCAAAGAGGACCACAAGACACATCGTAATTAAAATGCCAAAGGTTAAAAAGAAAGAGAGAATGAGAGTTACTTACAAAGGAGTTCCCATAAGACTGTCAGCTGATTTCTCAAAAGAAACTTTGCAGGTTAGAAGAAACTGGCAAGAAGTATTCAAAGTGATGAAAAGCAAGGACCTACTACCTAGATCACTCTATCCAACAAAGCTATCATTTAGAATGGAAGGGCAGATAAAGTGCTTCCCAAATAAAGCAAAGCTAAAGGAGTTCATAGTTACCAACTCATTATTACATGAAATGTTAACAGGAACTTTAGAAGAAAAAGATCGAAATTATGAACAATAAAAAGGCAACAAATTCACAAGTATCAACAACTGAATCTAAAACTAAGAAAACAAGCAGAATAGGAACAGAATCATACATATTGAGATCATTTGGAGGGTTACCAGCTGGGACAGGGAAGGGAGAGAATGGAGGAAAAGTACAACGGTAAAAAAGTACAAATTGGTAGATACGAAATAGACAGGGGGATGTTAAGAACAGTATAGGAAATGGAGAAGCCAAAGATCTTTTATGTATGACCCATGGACATGAACTATGGGAGGGGATTGCTGGAAGGAATGGGGATACCAGACAAAGGTGGGCAAAGTGGGAAAAATTGGGACAACTGAAATAGCATAATCAATGAAATATATTTAAAAATAAATACAAAAACAAATGATATAGAAAATCAACTAAACTGAAATCTCATTCTTTTAGACAATTAAGGAGAAAACTCTGGTACAACTGTCAAGGAAAAAAAAAAGGGACCACAGAAACAACAAAAAAGAAAAGCTACATATACCTGCAGATATAGCAAAATTTTCTAATTAAAAATACTATAAAAAACTGTGTTGATACATTTGAAACTTAGGAAAAAATGGAAAAATCTGACCAAAACGGTCTAAGTAGAATAAAATCTTATTCTAATTATAGCCGCAACCCAAATTGAGGGATATTCAGTAATAATTCTACTACTACTACTAATAATAATGGCCTGTGCTCTTCCAATTGCCACAGTTTTGAAAGACAGAAAGAATGAGGAACTGCTCATTCAGAACTGAAGTACAGTAAAGAGCTATGACTACTAAATGCAATGCGTGATTCTCAAGCAGACCTTGTACCAGAAAAGAAAATTTTTCTTCTTTTGTCATAAAGGACATCACTGAGACAACTAGCAAATCAGACTAAAGCCTCCAGATTACACAGCGGTACTACAGCAATATTCATTCCCTGAATGTGACTATCACACTGTGGTTGTACAAGAGAATATTCTTACTCTTTTGGTACATACCTCTTCAAATATTTAGCAATAATGGGATATCTATTCTGAAACTGTTCAATAATACTAATATGTATATAGAGAGAGAATGATGAGGAAAATGTATTAAATATTATTAACATTTGGGGGACCTAGGTGAAGGAAATATAGAAAGTCTTAGTACTTTTGCTTTCTCAAAAATACAAAGCCAAGTTTTAAAAAACTATAAACACAAGCCTTCATTAACTCACACTTATGAATCCAAATCTCTTCACACTGACTCTAAATGAAGAACTTAAAACAATTTTCATTATATTTCCCCATAATTTCGATCTGCCATGATTTTTCTGATGCTTCTTAAATTAAATTCATGGAAGAAAAAGTAGCGTGAAAGGCTACATACACCAAAAAGAAAACTGATTTAAGTTTAAATTTAAAAGAAAAAGATGGACAAATAGACCCTAACATACACAAACGCTTCTTTGAGGATAATTTGCACTATTTCTAAGCTCATTTAATATCATTTTAAAATTCTTATCTGTAATAAATCATCACACAAAAAAGCAGTGTGTCAAATGTAGAATATTACTGCCTTAATGGTATATGTAGAACAAAGGAAAATTTCATGTTTCATATATTTTCACTGTAATAGTAGTCCATTAGTTCTAATTTAATTTTACAGATTTAGAAACACAGATTGTACTCATAAGCAAATTGACTTCTAAAAAATTACATGAATTCTCATTTTATCAATTTTATATTCATTTTAAAGACTAGATTTCTGGTACAAGTTGATACTTAAAATGTTAACCAAAAGATTTATACATTCTGCTGAGTACAATTACTTTAAAAAATGTAATGAGTACGATTTGCAAGCTGCCCTCGAATTCCCAGTACCTTCGACGTTCTAAATGAAATGTGTGGCTTGAACAACAAATAGAATCAAGTGCAAGATGAATGGCTACCATTTTTACAAACAGCTAACACCTGAAGAACAAAATTATTATCGGTTGAATCAACTTCCTCTTCTAACTTTTTCATGAAGGGAAATTTTTATTGTAAAAATTATAGCTTGTTATAAGGAGAAATTATAGAGTGATTTTCTTGTAACAAGCATATTAAAATGTATGATTAATCCTAGCTTCACAATCATATGCAAACTTGATAATCTACTACAATGACAGTAAAAATGGCATTACAAAATCCCTTTCAGACAATCAATAGTGCTATGAAATCCAAAGAAAGTAAATGAGTCGCAACAAAGATTGAGCGGAAAAGGCACCAAAGATTGAGCGGAAAAGGCACCATTGTTACCATCATCTTGTCAACAGTAACAACTAATATTTATTGAGCTCTTACACTGTGCCAGACACTGTTCTAAATTATTTACAAGCATTATCTCATTAAATCCTCCAGCTGATGCTACATGGGAACTCAGGGACAGACTCTTCCAGAAACTGAAAAGAGGGAGCCAGAGGTCTTGCTCAGGACATTAGGGATCACCTTCTGTCTTCCCAGAGAGGACAGGGCCTGGAATGGGCTTCAGGAGGCCTAAGAGCCCAGTGTTTGTGAACACTGCCTTAAAGGAAGTCTCATAAACTCTTCTTTCTAATTTCTTCTGGAATGTTGATGGAAGTACACAAAGACTTGATACATAGCAATAAATCAGATGTCTTCTACCCAATCTGGGCAGCCAGCCAGTGTCACAGAGAGCTCTACACCCCTTAGAGAAGTCAGGGCCCAGGAAAATCAGCCCCGAGGCATGCTCAGGGGAGCAACTACGGTTCCATCAAGTTTTATACGCTTGGATACATGTAATAGCAACTTTCAGAAGTGTATCTATAATACACCCGTCTTGTCAATCCATAACCCCGCGAAGCAGGGCTGGTAGGTTTTATTATTGTTCCCACTGCAGATGTGGCAACTCAGACACAGAGAGGCTGAGTCACTCAGGTAAGCTACAGTTCCAGGGGGGACCAAAACCACAGAATCATGAAAGTGTACCCCTTTGTACACCCATATTCATAGCATCATTCGCAACAGCCAAGATAGAAGCAACCCGTTTCTACTGATGGATGAATAAAAAAATGTGTATCTAAATACAATGGAGTGTTATTATTCAGCCTTAAAAAGGAAGGAAATGCTGACACATGCTACAACATGGAAGAACCCTAAGTGACATTAACTACGTGATATAAGCAAGTCACAAAAAGGCAAATATGTGTGGTTCCACCTAGATGAGGTATCTAGAGTAGTCGGATTCATAGAGACAAGAAATAGAACTATGGTTGCTAAGGGCTAAGGAATGGGGAGTGGGGAGTCATTTAATGTGTCTGGAGGTTCATTTGGGAAGGATGAAAAAGTTCTATGGATGGAGGGTGGTTATGGTTGTACAATAAGGTAGATACTTAACGTCAGAGAATGGCACACTTACAAATGGCTGAAGTGATAATTTTTTTGTTGCCTATGTTTTACTACATTTTTTAAACAAGTGTTTCTAATACCTAAATCATTCAATAACTCCTGGTCTCAGACTGTGTGTGTATAGCTCTGAGAATACAAAGATATTAGAACTCAACTATACAACACTCTTTAGTGATGAGATGTACTCAGTAAAAGACTTTAAAATGTTGAAAAACAATGGAACAGAAATAATACACTCCAATGGCCTTTTTTCTAAAAAAAAAAATCTGTCCCAGAGATGGAAATTAATTTGCTCATTCTCAAATATTTACTAAACACCTAGTATGTAAGCCAGGAAAAATCTTTGGCGTTATGGATTCAATAGTGAGGAAAGACAGACATAGTCACTATATTAATGAATATTACAAGCAGACGTGTGGGGAATGAAAAGGAGAAAAATAGACCGTAAGCAGATAATCACAAACATGAATGTCTGATTATAAACAACTAACATGGAGGAACATGACTGGTTCTGTTCAAGAGCACAGGACAAAGTAACCTGCCCTAGACTGATGTACTAGACAAGAATGGAAAAAAGAGTAAGGTATAACTAGAGGGACTATGAGAGGCAAAGGGAACTGAATGTGCAAAGGTCCTGTGGCAGCAGGCAAGCTGGGGACCCAAAGGACAGAGCCTGGCTGGAGCCCAAAGGACACCGAAGAGAGTATATGGGCAAGGGACTAGAGAGACAGGCCAGGCAAAACCCCACAGTCTTGCTGACTGCTTCAAGGAACCAGGTTTTTACCTAAATGCAATTAAAAGCCACTGAAAGGATTAAGATTGGAGACAGCAAAGCAGAGCTGCATTTTTAAAAGATCAGACATAATATAAGAATTAGAGATGTTTCTGGGTAAAATTTCCTCACTGCTAAATCAACACAGCCTGACCTTTCCAGAATCAGACTTAGCACTGGGAAGCCTAAGTTTCTAGGCCTGATTCTGTCACTAATGAAATGAGTCTTTATATAAAAGTTACTTCACCACTATCTCGAATATAGTCTATCTTAGAAGATTTCTAAAGCCCCAAACAACTCAAAATATTCTTTTTCTGGGATCCCACCATCCAACTTGCTTTAGTCCTCACAGCCCAGGCAAAAGAGGAATCCAGTACTTAACACGATCTGCCCTATTCGATAACCTTGAGGCTCTGCTCCAGCCATAACTCCCTAACAACCTCCATGGCACTCCTGCCCTCCAGCCACAGGGGTTCAGACAACAAACAGGAAGTAACAGGCTAGACATCTGCCCACTACTCTTACTAACCACCTCAGGCTTTACTCTGCTCTAAGGAATTTTGTTTCTTTAAGGTAGTAAAGGTCAGTGTAAGTATTTTAATAAACTGATGTTTTTCTTTATATATTATTCAAAGTACACTTTAATGTTTAATAAAACAAGAATGAAACCTAGGAAGCCTCCATGACTTCAATGTTCTAGTAACAGTAAGTCTTATATACATTAGACTAGCAGTGTTTGAAATTCACAGTCCAGCTATGTTTATTAACAGATCTCAAAATGAGAAAGGTAGATCTAGCGATCTACTGGCAGCTCAAAAACCTGCTCCCACAATATCACTGGTGACTTGACAAATAGCGTACGTGGACTGTCCTGGATAAACGGATGTGTCAGGTTAGGAGTGCTGAAGCCCAGTTGAGACCCTCACAGAAAATAGCACAAGAAAACCACCTAGACAGGCTACCAAGGTCCTTGTGGCTCACCAACCCCGCCTTCTCTGCAGTGGGAGGTATTCAGATCCATTGTCTGGTCACCTACCTTTCTAGATACGGAAAGGTACTAAACTGATCTGTTAGAGGCCTACAAACACTGAAAGAAAAATAAAAACTGGACTCTTCAAATTCAGCTAAATAAAGAATCAATTTTCATTTAATAACACAAGACAACGTAGCCTTTCTCATGTTCTTTTTGGGGAAAAATCTGCAAACTCATCTTATCAACATATTAATAATCAATTTTTAACTACTCCCCCTCATTACTATATTTTAACATCAAAGTGGGAAAGCCTAATACCACTGAGCCAACATCTGCGCCCAATAAGGCATCAATTTCTTTCTTCTTTGTCAACTTCTAAAAGATGTCAATTGTATGACACTGAAAACATAATCTCAACAGAACATACATAGAAAGAGTCCAAGAAAAGTTGAACCTAGAGTAGAGAGAGCAAGAAATGAAGGCATTTAAATGTTGCAGAAAAAAGCCCTGGCTGGTGTGGCTCAGTGGATTGAGCACCAGCCTGCGAACCACAGGGTCACTGGTTTGATTACCAGTCAGGGCACGTGCCTGGGATGAAGGCCAGGTTCCCCAGCAGGGGGTGCTCCAGAGGCAACCACACTTTGATGTTTCTCTCCCTCCCTTCCTCTCTGTAAAAATAAACAAATAAAATCTTTTTAAAAAAAGTCTTAGAAAAAAAGAACAGACATTCTTCAGTGCTGCCTAGTCCAAGATAGACAACATTAATAATGTTTACACCCAAGCCATTTTAGCGAGAATGAAACAGAAGAGGTAATCTGGTAGAGAGAGAACTCCTCAGTAGAAGTCAAGAATCGACCCAAACCCTGTCTCTGAAGCCAGTCATACAAACATGCCAAGGCAGAATTTCCTGAGCCCCTGAGTATACTGCTGCTTAAAAAACAATGGTAGTAATAAATAATTTAATATTAGAGGTAATGTAAAAGTGACCTCCAAATTGCTAAATACAAAAGAAAACAAACAGAAGAGATGAAAACAGTGGAGGATCTCTGAAAGTACCTGCTTAGAAGGCGCTTAATAGCCCAGTGTTGTAAAAGACATGCACAAAATGATCTTTAAACTAATTAAGGTATATAGGCCGTGCCTTCTTTATTTTTATTTACTTACTTTTCTCATCCTCATTCAAGGACATATTTACTGATTTTGGGAGGGGGGAGGGGGAGAGGGAGAGAAGTATCAATGTGAGAGAGAAACACAGATCGGTGGCTTCTTGCACATACCTCAACCGGGCGGAGATTGTGCCGTGTATAATGCACACTTTTTTGCCCAAATTTTTGAAGGAAAAATACAGATGCACATTATACATGGGTAGCACTAATTCAGTACTATGTAAATGTTTTTAATTCTTTCATTTATGCTTATGCGTTAAAAGTGTAACTCTAGAAAGCAATGATGATATCTGTATATAAAATAATACCTTGGGAATATGATATCAGTTTTGTTTCTAAAAATACATAAATAAATAATTGAATTGAATTGAAAAATTAAAACAAAATATTTTTTTTCCTGAACGTCTGAACCAAAACCCTGGGTGCACATCATACACGGGAGCAAATTACACACTGCAAAACACGGTATGTGCCCTGACCAGGAATCAAACCCGCGATCTTCCAGTTTACGGGATGATACTCCAACCAACTGAGCCACACTGACCAGAGCAGCTGTGTCTTATTTAAAATGCGTCTTTTATAAATGGTCTTCTTTGCTAACAGAAAAAAACATGGAATCTTGAAAACTCAATGGTCTTCCACCAGAAATTCGCCTGCTATCCCACCAGTTACCAGCAGTGGGAAGCAGAGAGTTGCTGCAGGTGTGAACCAGGAGCCCAATACCCTGCTCACCTGCCAAGACTTCAGGCAAGTCAGCCTGAAGTGTGTCCTAAGAGCTCTGTGCCATCTCACAAACAGGCTTTCTACCCTTACTCCTCAGACAAAATAGAGGGAATCTGCTGAACTTACAGGGATAGAATCCCCAATCATAATCTAAGAAGCATTATCTCACAAAAACAATGTTAAACCACAAGAGACTGGGCTTCATAAGTCATAGTATCATCTATACAAGGCAAGATCATCCAATATTGGAAAAAAGTTTTCCAGGATCTCATAAGAGATGAAAGAGTGTGTTAAATTGCTACGGAAAATATGGTGGGGGGAGTTCAAACTCTGTTCCACATGACTTAGACCCTGTATTAAAAGGGAGTTCATGTGGGGCTTGTCTCACCAGCTACCTCATTTACTGTAATGCAGCGCTCACACAGGGACAAACAGATCGGCAAACGGAGAAGAGATCGGACATGCACAGCAGACCTAAGCATATCTAAAACCTTTAAATAAGACAGAGCAACATGACAAGGAAATCACAAGGAAAGAAGAAATTCAATAGAAGGTGAAGTTTCCATATGGAAAAAACAAAATTAATTATATCCCTACTTCGCTCCATTCTTAAAAATAAACTCCAGATGGGTTAACGGTCTTAAATGTAGCTAAAACTATTAGAAAAAATAGAACAACACTGTAAGTGAATATTAAATATTAGTCAAGGGGTATGGATCCAAAATACAAAGGAGAAAAAAATATGAAAATATGTTTAAACCCACAAAGTAATTAGGTAAATACAATTAAACTGAGATAGCAACAAGGCAGTAAAACTTAAGTGTGAAAATACCAAGTGTTGAAGACAGTGCAAAGAAATAGATGAAGAAAGAACGCTCAACTGATGTGGTATTATAAATGTTGACTATGTTGTGCAGAATAATTCGGCTGCATGTGGTCAAATTCAAAATGCCAATGACCTACGAATCACTGTGTATTACTATTTCAACAATAGTTATTGTCCAGAAAGCTCACACACATGCTCACAAAGGGAAATGTGTTGTATTTTTCAATATAGCATTATGGGTAACAGCAAAAGAAAAATATTTTTAAAGCACTCCAGATGTTCACGGTAAGAGAATACATAAATAATGTGGTATAGTATTCTTTTAAAGAATACTACAGGGACTTCCGGCCAAGATGGAGGCGTAGGTGGAAGCACTGTGCCTCCTCTCACAACCAAGATTAAGGACAACAAATATTTATAAACAATAACA
>PVKM010007369.1:0-41693 GCA_004027735.1 Carollia perspicillata | reverse complement strand
TGAAAGCAGCTGCTCCCGGTTGCAGGCAATCTAGGGAGGAAGTGGGTTCCTGGGAACCAGCCTTCCATTCTCCCCTTTGAGCTCTGCGTGCATCTCTCCACATACGTTGTTGACAGTAGCTTGATGTCCTAACCCTCTCCTTGGACTCCTGAAAACCTCAAAATCTTTACAAACCACAAGAATGACTCCCAGATGGTACAAGATTTGAATTCATGATTGTTAACAGAAGAGACAATTTCAAGGGCAGGAATTCTTTATTGTTCTCCCCAAATCATTCCAAATAGCTGACTTCTCACTCCAGGATCTAATTCTGGCCACATTTCTTCTTGATAAAGAATTTCATAGGCATGTGGAATTAGTGTTTAATGGATACAGAATTCTAGTTAGGGAAGTTGAAAAAGTTTTGGAGGTAGATGGTGGTGCTCGTTGCACAGAAGTGTGAATATACTTAATTCTACAGAGTTGTACATTTAAAAATGGTTACAATAGGAAATTTTATGTTATATATATTCCACCATCATTTATAAAACTGGTGGCCTGGATTTGAATTCTGACTCCACCACTGTCTAGCTACAGGGAAATTAGGCAGGCCAGTGTTTTCTGTATGCCTCAGTCTCATCATCTGGAATGTGGAGATAGAAATTTTATGTCATCGAGTTATTAAAGTAATTGAGTTAATGTATGAAACTATAATGGTGTGTGGCACAAGATAAGTGCTACTTATTATTATTATTATTATTATTATTATTATTATTATTATTACTATTATCACTACAGAGCTCCTCAATTTACAATGGAGCTACATTCCAATAAACCCATATAATAAATTGGAAATATTATAAGTAAAAAATGCATTTAATACACTTAACCTACCAAACATCATAGCTTAGGCCAGCCTATCTTACACATGCTCAGAACACTTAGCCTACAGCTGGGCAGAATCATCTTGTTGCCTCTGCCCAGACATTGCATTCAGCTCATGAAATGAGTCGAATTTCCAGGCACAGTGTGATTCCTCCTTAGCTGTGCTGGGTGCAGAGCACGTCCAGACCAGGTTGGGGGAGGGGTAGCAGGGGTCCAGCCTGTGTTCTTGTGTCCATTTTACAGATGATGGAGAGTGTAGCGCTGCATATTGCTAGCCCAGGAAAAGGTCAACATTTAAAGCACAGTTTCTACAGAATGCACATTGTTTTTATGCCATCATAAGGTTGAAAAATTATGAGTTGATCCATCATTGTAAGTCAGGGGATGTCTGTATTATTATTATTATTATTATTATTATTATTATTATTATTATTATTATTTGATTGAGTTAATGTATGAAAATACTTAGAATAGCATATAGTAGAAGATAAGTATTACCTGTAATTATTACTTGTTATTATGTGCTACTTCTAGAAACTGAAGATAGAGCAATGAATCAGGCTTTGCCTTTCCGGAACTTATCACTTAGTGAGGAAAAAAGTAAACATATAGTATGGCAGATAGCATCTAATATCTGCCTTATAGTATTATAGTGAAATCACCTGAGATAATATATATAAAGTGGCTGATGGAATCAGAACCTGACTCAGAAAGGGCACTTAGTAAACGCTTATTCGGCTCTCCTCTCCTCTCTTTTCCCTTTCTCTCCCTCTCCCTCTCTTTGGAGAGAAAGCAGGTATGGAACAGGCGGCCTCCGGGCCGAGGGAAACCGTGCCCGTCAGCTGCTGTGGAAGGAGCAGCCCAGGCCAGGGCCTCGAAAGGTTGGTGGCAGTGTCTGAGGCAGGTAGTTTCTGTCCTGCTGCTTCAGAGGAAACGTGAATCATCTGCTGTTTGGCTTCCTTTTCCTGGGAGGCTGCAGGCCCAGGAAATCTGTGGTTTGAGCATCGGTGTGGAGATCAAATGAAATGGCTATTGGCGGTGGCGTGTGCTGCTAGGACCACTGACAATTACCTCTTGAGCCAGATGACTCATCTTGAACTGGCTGCTCAGCCCCAGCGTTGCTTTCAGCTCATGAAATGAGTCGAATTTCCAGGCACAATGAGATTCTTCCTTAGCTGTGCTGGGTGCAGAGCACGTCCAGACCAGGTTGGTGGAGGGGTGACAGGGGTCCAGCCTGTGGTCTTGTGTCCATTTTACAGATGATGGAAAGGAGGCTTGAGATGCGGACTACTTGTGTGTGTGACAGCCAATGAGTGGTAGAGTCGGAAAGCTTCTGATTCTTCCACCCACGTCACGCTGTTTTCCCAGGTGCTGTTTTCTAGCACAACCAAACCACTGGTTTCCCCATAGCCTCACCCAGCTCTACCTCACCTAGCTATACTGCAGGATAATAGAAAAATTGGGTCAATGTCATGGAGTGTCACCTTGGACAGGTCACCCAATTTCTCAGTGCTCTTATCTGTAAAACGTGGATAACAATACGTAACTCATAGGTTTGTTATGATGAGGAGGCGAGGGAAAGCATTTAAGGCATTTTGCAAATCCTGAATTATTGTGTAAGTGTTATTAATGGTGATGACAGCAACGGCAATCATGGCTTGCCTTCCTACATAGACAATGCCCCTCACTGAAAGAGTGGACGTGGAGGATGGCATTCAAGAAGAGGACACCTGGAATATGAATGAGGATTCCTGTCGCCCTGCTTTCTGGGGAGGTCAGACTGGTGACATCTTTCCCAACTTTGAGATTCCGTGGTGGTCTTGACCAAAAGCTGAAAACTCAAAGGCCCAGGCCAGGCAGGAAACATAGCTGAGTGCAGTGGGTGAAACTTGGAGTTGGGGGAAGGGGCATGATGAAGACTGAGGAACACCAAAGGAAGCACGCTGCACTGAAGGGGAGCAGCCACTGCCGCCGAGAGCCAGCCAAGAGCTCCTACAGTTCCACAGGCACGTGGGCTAAATATTTATGTCTATATCAACACACACACATGTATATATGTGCATATACATGTTTGAAACAATTCAGTCTTTTTTAAGGATATTCAGGGTTGCGTGACCATTGCCACAATCAATTCTAGAACATTTTCCTCACTCCAAAAAGAAACCCCACGTCCAACAGCAGTGACTCCACACTCCTATTTTCCCTCAGCCCCACCCAGTTACTCATCTACTTTCCATGTCTATGGATTTGCCCATTCTGGACATTTCATATGAATGGGATCATACAACACTGAGCCTTTAGTGCCTTGCTTTTTTACTTAGTACAATGTTTTCAAGGTTCATCCATGTTGCAACATGTACTACATTTTCTATTGTTGAATAATACTCCATTGTATCTGAGATCTGTCCAGAAAAAGTCCAACCATTGTTAATGTAATGAGAATGGTTTGCACAACATCGATGTAACCTGGTAGCCAAGGAGAGTGGACTAGAATGCACATGTGTGAACAATGATGATTTCACTGTACTAGTCAGTTGGGGCAGTAGTCGCTGTTCAGGGAGCATGTGTACCATGTGGCTGTTGCATTCAAAATGATTGAGAAAGTAGAGCAAGAAATCTGCATCAGATTTTGCATTAAGCTTGAATATTCCTCCATGGAAACTATTTGGATGATTCAGAAGGCTGTAGCTATGGGCAGCTGGTGATTGGCAGCTTCATCACGACAACATGCCCGCTCAAACACATTACATCTCAAGCACAGTTTTTGGTGAAACAGCAAGTCACCCAGGTGGCTTGGCTCCCCTACAGTTCAGATTTGGTACCCTGTGACCTCTGGCTCTTCCCCAAACCAAAGTCACTTTGGAAAAGGAAGAGATTTCTGACCATCAGTGAAACTCAGAAAAATATGACGGGGCAGCTGATGATGATTAGGACCTGTGTGAGGTCCCGAGGTGCCTACTTTGAAGGGGACTGAGGCGTCATTGTCCTATGTAGAGTGTTTGTTGTCTCTTCAATAAATATCTCTATTTTTCATGTTACATAGTACCTGGCTGGATACTTTTTGGGCAGACCTCATAGATCAGTTACAATTGATTTATCCATCAATTGATGGACGATTGAACTATTTCTACTTTGGGGCTATTATGACTAATGCTGTTATAACCATTCGTCTATAAGTTTTTTTGTAGATGGGTGTATTTTTTTCTCTTGGGTATATATCCAGAGGCTGCCAAATATTTTAATATTTCAACAGAACCAGAACCAACAGGACTCTGCTCATGCTCTCTCTCCCTCTCTTTCTCTCTGTCTTTCTCTCTCTCTCTCGTATAAGCACACAATTTAAAAATATTGACTCAACTTAAAAAATACTACGTAGGCCAAACACAAAACGTTTAGGGACTGGTTTTCAAGTTTGAAATGGACCTTAGTTCTTTCATCTGCAGACAGGGAGAAGTAAAGCAGCTGACCCCCACGGATCCTTTCAGCTTTAAAACTGCTTTCTTCAGATTTTATTAAACTGTCACATACACATGCATTAATTTATAAATAAAAATCACATTTATTTCCCAAGAGATTTTGAGGTAACTTACAATATTGACCTGATAGGACAGTTAAAAATTCGTTCATAAAGAAAACTCATAATTGTACCAGGACCCTGAGCTGAGAGGGTCAGTAGGAGACTGAAATTTCATACCTAGCTCCCTGGGAGGTGCCCGTATAATGTAGTTTGGAAGGTCTGCAAACCTAGGCAATAGATATGTTTTGGGACCAGTGGTAGTAACCACTTATTTAGGAAGACATTGTTTTGTGCTTCTTTTGGTTTGAAAGATATGTTCCCTGCTCTGAGAAGCTCATGTCCCCTGGGGATACAGACAGGTCCACACAAGTAGAGTCCAGGGAAATAAGTGCAAAGATAACTTCGGTAGCTTGAGAAGCATTTTGAAGTGTGGTAGTGGTGGGTGGGGATCCACAAGGATCAGAAAAAAATGTAATGGAGATGATTGATTGACCAAGCTTTCTGATATCATGTGACCTAGTGGCTCTATCACTAAGGCTATGTGGCATCGGATGAGTTATTTCATCTTAATGGACTTAGTTTCCTCCTCTGTCAATGGGGACTAAATAGTACTTGCTTTACAGGTGATTTTTTCAATTAAACAAACAAAGTACTTAACACAATGCCTGCCTTGCTATATGTACTGAATAGGCTTCATTTATTGTTATTGTATCTGTCTTCCTTAGTGTTTTGTCAGCTGTGCTCAATGTGTGTGTGTGTGTGTGTGTGTGTTTATAGGGGAAGAGTGGTTATGAGCTGAGAATGAACCTCTGGGAGCATCTCCTACGTGAGCCTGCAATTCATCCCAAGTTCATGAAAATGAGTCTTATAGTGTCAATAGTGCAGTAGGAAAAGCTGAGGTCAAAAAGTCAGAAAACAGAGGTTCGAAGGTTTGTATCCAGGCAGGAAATCAGAGATAGATGACATAGGAAACCATAGCTCAAAAATAAACGGGATGGATGTTCTGGACCCACATCTGTGTGTCTATTAAGTGCTGTTACCTGCGTCTTTGCAGATGATGCTGGGAAATTGGATGTGTCATTGAGCCAGGGAAGGAGGGGGACAGAATTAGTCTAATGGACAAGGGAGTGGATGTTGTTGGCCTAGGTGAAGGAGGCCAATGTGCAGGTACACTGAGAGAACCTGCCATGTCTCAGAGCAGTGAGCAGCTTGGTCGGGGAGGTCAGGAGGCAGTGACGGGGGGCAGAGCACAAGGAACTCTGAATATCAGGCTTTGTGGTCTATTGTTCATTCTGAATGTAACAGGGATCAGGGAAGGAATTCGAGGACAGGAATGACATTGTCAGATTCCTGGGGGTAAAAAGCTCCCTCTGGCTGCTGTGTGGAGCTTGAGCTGCAGGACGACCATCTGACAGCAGAAATAGCACTTGTGCAAGAGCAGAGAAGCTGCACACTTTGAACCCAGGGCAGTCGTTACATGATTTATTACACTAGCAATTACACTAATGCCAATTCTCTGGAGCAAGTTAAGTGGCAGGGGCAGGGCTCAAACCTAGTGGAAAATGTCCAGGAAGGGAATGTTTTGAAAAGTCTTCAAGTAAAAAATTGACATCGAGACACAGAAGAGGGAAATTTCATAAGAAGAACTGTCAAAGTCAATTTTATAGAAGTAAAAATGAGACAGAGTCTCTGTGGATGAATTTTACTTATTCCAAAACTGAGATAAGAGACACCTTCATTTTCAGTACAGGAGCAAGAATCTATTTGTTGCTTCTTAGCTGCTCAAATGTATTTCTCGGCTTTATCTGGGCAGCAAGCATGTTGCTGTGATTAGTTTGTAGAATGTGGTTTGTGAATGCTCACCCCCTCCTCTGATCAATGCCTTTTATTAGTGCTTTGATGACTGTATTAGTTTCCTGTTGCAGCTGTAGTAACTTGCCACACACTTGGTGGCTTAAAACAACACAGATTTACTTTTTTACATTTGAGAGGTCAGGAGTCTGACGTGGGTCTTACACAGCTGAAATCGAAATGCCGGCAGGGCTGTATTCCTTTTTCCGAGTGCTCTAGGGCAGAATCTCTTTTCTTGCCTTTTCCAGCATCTAGAGGCTGCCTGCATTTCTTGGCTCCTGGCCCTTCATTTTCAACACCAGCAGTCACATCACTCTGACCTCTGATTCTGCCATCACATCTCCTTCCCTGGCTCTCACTCTCCTGCTACCGCCTTCCCTTACAAGTCCTCTCATGATGACATTGCACCCACCTGGACGATAATCCAGGGTGTTCTCTCCATCTCGAGACCTGTAACTTAACCACATCTGCAAAGGTCCTCTGCCATGTGTTCACAGGTTCTGGAGATTAGGACATGGGCATCTTTGGGGTGGGGGGCGTTGTTCTGCCAACCACCGTGGTTGTTAGTATGGAAAAATAATGCATATTATGGAATGGAAGTGATGAGAAATGGACCCATGTGCCAGTGTGACAATGCATGTAATACTTAAACTTGACTCCCTCTGGGGCCAGGTACACTGGTTTGCATGTTGCCTCCGCCAACTGCCAGTCCCATGGCCTCTGAGTATTCATTTCCTCATCGGGTCACAGGCATGTTAATCTGACCCACCTGATGAAATTGCTGTAAGGACCAAGTAAGTGCTAGTACATGCACATGACTTTGAACGGTGACTGGCACGGCATGAGTGCTCATTAAATGTTGGCTGTTATTATCTGATAGATGTGTGTCCTGTAATCCTTTCTTTTCTGTGGTTGAACTTACTATTGGCAATATCTGTAGTATATGTGTGTGTGTGGAGGGGGGTTGTGGGTATGTTGGGGGAATTTGTGTGTTTAAGAAAAGTCTGATTCCTCATTCCTAGGATTTTGTCATCATCTAGAAAGGAAAGTGCCTGAGAGTGGTTGAATTGTCCGGGCTAATTAGTAATGTTAACTTTTAATAGCTGTAACTGGAATATTTTCTAGGACTACCAAGATTTTCATGCTACATTGGATAAAACCTGCAAATAAAAATTTTACGTTATGTTTTTCGAATAGTGTGTGTGCCATTTCATGAGGGACTTAGCACTGATTTTATAAAATCATATATTTTCTACCTCTTCTGAGTAAATACTTAGTTATTTGATGCCTGCTAGCCCAATTACCTTTAGTTACATACAGATACAATTTGCTTTCCTGTTCAATAGAAATGTTTGAGGACGATGGCTAAAGAAATTCGTGAAATTATCTCTGATTTTTAAACACAATTTTTATTTAATTATTCCCAAAGCCACACAGCAGAGTGAGATACTTGCATTCATGCAGCTTAAGGAAAGAATATCATGCCTTCTATCATATTTCTGTCTCCATAAATAATGTAATTTTAGCAAGATAGTATGCCATTTTACTGCAAATCAAGTAATAAGAAACAGCACTATTACCCTGTTTTTACACTGATTGTATAACTAATTATACCAGACCTACATCAGTGAAAACTTGCCTGCTTTTTAGTAATCTACTTTATATGATGCATTTTTCATAATTTATTTCTCAATGGTTTTTATAATATCCTTCAAAATGAATATTAAGGTATTAACTTGAGATGGAAAATAAAGTCACACTTTTAATAACAAGAAATGCATTTAACTTGGGCTGATTGGTTTGGCAATTAGATTATATGATGGAACATTTTTATCAGTTGCATGAGTCAAATCTGAAGCTCCAAGATTTTGACAAAATTTTATTTTAGACATGTAACAAGATAAGAGCATTGAAGGAGTTTTACTGTAAAAGATGTATGAAAATAAATGTTTTGATTTGCTCAACTCTTACTGAGACAATTTAACAAAGTGCCTCTGAGTGCACGGTACCAGGGGAGACAACGGTAACTTCAAATTCTTGGCCTTTTTGGTCTACTTCACAGAATGAGACATTAATGATCAAATAATAAATATTGGGTTGGCCAAAAAGTTTGGGTTTTTTTTCGTAAGAAGGCTGTAATGGTGCTTAGTTGTCTTTAACTTCATTTGAAACTATTTTGTTAGATTGTATTGTGACAGCTGTCATATCAGAGTGCATTTAAAAAATTTATTAAAATTGGTGAATTTTCATGTAGCCCTTTTACTATTGAAGACGGAAGAAAATAAGTGACATTTTCTGCATAGTATGCTCATTATTTCAAGAAAGGTAAAAATGCAACTGACATGCAAAAAAAGATTTATGCAGTGAATGGAGAACGTGCTGTGACTGATGGAACATGTCAAAAGTGGTTTGCGAAGTTTTGTGCCGGAGATTTCTCACTGGACGAAACTCCACAGTCCGGTAGACCAGATGAGGTTAACAGTGATCAAATTGAGACATTAATTGAGAACAATCGATGTTATACCATGTTAGGTGATAGCTGATATACTCAAAATATCCAAATCAATAAAGTTATGGGTGAAAATGAAACATGTGTCTTTTATTTTATGGAAAGAAAACCATATGGACTTTTTGACCAACCCAATACTTTCTCAAGTTAGATGATTTCCAATTATTTACTTTGAAGAAAATTGGTGGAAGACCTAATCAAAGTGATAGATGTTTAAAAATTGTGTTGTGGGCATACAATTCTGAAGGAGTTCAAAGAATTAACTGTCAGCATTTTGGGAAAACTCCTTCCTTTCCCATCTACATATGTATGTGGATAAAAGTTCTTAGTGGTCACATCTATGAAGAAAAAAGCAGGAATAGAAATGACTATAAACCTTGTTCCTCTCGAATAGTAATAGTCATTCCTGAGCATATGAACTAGTTGCAGGAGAATATCTTCACCCATCTCACTGCGATACATTAAACGTTTCTTTAAATATAATTACATGTCAAAAGTTAAAATATATCGACAATGTTCTGGTGAATTTTGTACTGCTAATGACCTGTGATACTTAAATGTGGAAGATTTTTATTTCTACATTTATGGACTAGTGGCTAGATGAAAAAACATCTGAGTGTGAAAGAAGTGCTCATTTGCATATTTTGAAAATGGGTGACAGTGGGTGGCAAATCGTTAGGGTATGGCTGGGATCCGTGCAGTTTGTTTAAAATACGGATCCAGCTGGTTTTCTTGCTCAGTGTCCAGTTTTATAATATATGAGGAATCTTCTGCAACCATTTAATCTGAATTTGAAATGGTAAATTCAAGTTTAGGAAAAGGCAGAACATGGGCCGAGGTATAGTTTTCAAAATTCATATTTAGGGAGCATGCAAGTGATACATTCTGAAGTCTGCTGACTTAGATTTTCAGAGGACATTAGCAGGTCTGTGACAGCAAGTGGCCTGGCCTAGTGCTTCTCATTGCTGCCCACTTGGTTTGCATCTGAAGGGCTGCTCAGCTCTGCCCAGCGTGCCCCACGCGGGCCCACTCTGCAGGAAAGGACACGTCAGGCCCCTAGGGCGTAGTCAGCAGCCAACAGCACCCCTCAGATTTCTTGATTTGATTAAACATGACTGCTTTCTCCATGTGTATTTGCAGTCACTCCGTACCAGGCACTGCTCTAATCATTGGTTTACACATATTAACTCAGGTAAGCCTCATAAAAATCTCTGTGGTATTCATAGTTTTCATCCCCATTTTACAGATGAGAAATCTGAGGCACAGAAAGATTAAATAACTTGCTTAAAGGTCACACAGGCAATAAATGGTGGAAGCAGGACTTCTTATATATTGACATTCATTTTTTTAAGGGAGCAGAAAGAAATGATTCTAGTCTCTGTGCCCAGGTGGACCACCATCAGACTCCTTCCTCCCAACATGCCTTGTACTTAACGCTCGTTTTTCTATACCCAACACTTGCCTGGATTCCAGGAGACTGGATTTACCCATGAGGATCCAAAGAAGCTAATTTTGAGATGCAGTAGAATTGAATTTGAGTGGCCTATTTATTGACACTGGCTTTCCTAGCCATGAATCATTATATAAATGTCTTATTCAGATAGGAAGCCTGGGTAATTAGTATTCCAGGTCTCTAGTGAAAGGCCTCAAAAGCATCAAACCACCCCAAGAAATATTTTTCCTGGCCTCCTCCATACAACCTCATAACTCCAGTTTCAGAGGTTTGGAGTGGGCAAAATACTCTTACGGTTTCCTTTTCAGCAATGAGGAAAACAAATTACCCAGACAGTGCAGTCGAGGGGAGAAACCATTTTTCTGCCATCTGTTGCCTCTGCTTTCTAAAAGACTTCCATTGGGTTTGCCATTTGACACAGGCAGAGGGTGTCAAAAAAAGGTTGCAAGAACTTTTGAACGTGAAAAAAGGAAGTGTGTCACCTTGCAAAAGGAAACTGCTTTAAAAATACAACCCCCTCCCGAAAAATTTCCCCTTCCAATTTCCACCCTCCCCTGAAGAACATACCTATTAAAAAAAGAGTTCAGCATTTACAGATTAATATCTATTGCTGTTTTTTTTTAGCAAGCTAAAATTACACACGGACAAGTCTGGGACATTTCAATGTCCTTAGTATTATCGAGAGCACCTCACAGCTGTGAGCCAATCCCCACTCCGGCCTGTTGTAGGGATCAAAGCATCGTAGGCTATGAGACCTGGAAAGGTGGATGCAGGGACCAGGCAGATCCTGCCTTGCCCCCTAACTAGCCTTAAATCTGTTAGGAAAACTTGCCCAAACCTCATTTTTTCCCCCTCCAAAGTTGAGATTGCCTTTGTGTTGTCTGAACAGTCGGAGGCGTCTGGAGATAGAGCTGAAGTGAAAGACAAGCTTTGTTTTAAAAGAGCTGTGGCCGTGTCATGTGCTGTTGGTGGCATTGGAGAGACATGTCGGTATGGGATGAGGTGGACAGTAATAGTATGACCCTGTGCCCTGGCTCTTCTCCTGCCCTTTAAAAGGGACTTAGATAAGAGAAAGTTGGGATACGGAGGAGAAGAGGGAGAGAGAGGATAAGCTTTGTGGCCTAAGGGTGTAGAGAGAAAGACGGATGTAGCTGCACTGGTATGGGAGAATTGGGAGTTCTAGGTGCTGCTGGGGAACGATGAACCGCACCCTCGTTAATTTTGTCTTCAAAGATGCACATCAGGGAATAAAATATTTTAAAAAACGATCTCCAATGGCTATTCAGACTGTGCCTCTTTGGATACGACCTTGTGCTGATACTGGACCTTCCAGATGGGTTTAGGGATGGCAGGAAATTCAGGAGTGAAATCTTAGTCATAATTAATAGCACATTTTTTACTAAGTGTTCAGGGTTCCTAAGCAGAGATGGTTATGGTTCACGTTGGGCTATTTTTGTAGTGGAAATAGATTTTATAGAGAATATAGACAATATCATTGCTATGGTCTGAATGTAATGCCCCCAAATTCATGTTAAATTGATCCTAACCCCCAAGGTGATGACATTAGGAGGTAGGGACTTCAGGAGCTGATGAGACCATGAGGGTGGAGCCCTCATGAATGGAATTAGTGCCCTTGTCAAAGAGACCCCCAGAGAACCTCCCTCACCCCTCTGCCCTGTGCAGTTAACAGTGAAAAGAGAAGGAAGTAGGCTCTCACCAGATACCACATCTGCTGATGCCTTGACCTTGGACTTCCAGCATCTAGAACTATGAGAAATACATTGCTGCTGTTTATGAGCCTCCAGTTTGCGGTATTTTGTTACAGCAGCCCAAATGGACTAAGAGAATCAGATCAGAAAATTTGAGTTCAAATCTGCATCTTGGCCTGCCCCTGAAGAGTGGGCAGTTTACGTGGCCATGCTGAGCCACTTTCCAGACCAGAGTGGTTCTGTGGATTAAATGAGGTCTGGGAAACTCATCTATTCCAGCATGTTCCACACTATGGAGGCTCAACAAAGTTTATTAACTCAGAGTTACAGATTGAAACTCAAAAGTACATGCATTTTTGTTAAAGTAGCCAAGGGGCCCTATGATGTTTAAAATGGGTGTAAACATTAAAATTGCATTTGTTATTTTGAACCCATTTTGAAAGCTGGTTCAGAAATACATGAGGAACGTTTGGTGAAGTCTTTTTTTTTTTTTAATTAGGTTGAACAAATGTATTTTTCTGAAATTACTCTGGGCTCCAGTGTGCTCTGTGCATGCCCCCACCCCCAGCACAGGAATGCTCACTTATTCCTTAAGCAGGTACCTGAGGCCTTACTTTGTATGCAGCATTAGGTCTAAATGTGCTTGCTTTTTCATCTCTCTTCATTGTCTCCTAAGCCTCTTGAGTGTGTCCTAGGAGCCATGGGGTGCATGCGTTCTTGGCGGGTGTTCGTGCTTGAACTGGAGGCTGGATCTTAGGGACAGCGGGAACACTCACGAGGCTCCACCCTGTGGGCCGCACGCGAGGCCTGACCGCAAGATGGGAGGCGGCCCCTTTAATCCTGCATCAGAGCCTTGGCTTCCAAAACCCGAGCCTCCAAAATTTGGACTTATATAACTTATTTGTTTATTTTTAAGCCAGCCCCGTCCAAGTTGAGAACACTTGAGACTCCCTTTTAGAGGAAATTTGGAACCCAACATTATCATTAACTAAATCAGCAAGCAATGGTTCTGTAAAAATACCAACCGGCATAGTTCTGAGGACTTTTATCGTTATGTTCCCGGTGGAATCACATTGTGTGCTGGTTTCTCTGAAAGTTGTTCCTGGGGTTTTATCTCTGTTGCTCTGTCCCTGTGAACCAGGGCCTGAGTCTAAGGGGGGCCAGACTTCTTGCTGAGTACGAGCACCCTTCACTTGACCAGGGACCATGTTCTGTGATTGACTCTAGTGGTTCTCCAACCAGTTTACTGCATGGGGCCTCTGGAAGACATACTGCTCTTTGCAGAGCACGGTGAAGCAGAGAACAAAAGACAAATATCTCTGGGTCACACAAGATGCCCTTTTATATCAGATTCTAGACGTTAAGGGAACAGGTGCCAAGGGCCTGACAGAAATGTATGTGAAGAAGGTGGTCATTGCTGTTATTTCTATTAGGGAAACTATTGGAAACTCTCTAAGTGTTTAGCAAGAGGAGAATAAACAAATGGTGACCATTTTTCAATGTACCCGTTAAAGATTCATCAAAGTCATAGAGATTCTTTGGAGAGTTTTTTAATGGTGTGAGAGAAGTGTCGATGATTTGTAAGGTTTAAAAAAAAAGTGGAATACCAAGTCACATATGAAGTACGAGGGCAATTATCTTTATGGACAGAAATCCTTAGGAAATAACATCACAATTTTAGGAGAGATTATATCTCTGCGTAATGGGGCTATGGGTAGTTTTTATTGTTTCCTTATACTTTTCAGCATTTTCAGACTTTTCCACCATGAACTTTTATTGCTTTCATCGTCAGAAAATAAAATGACTGTCAGGCAGCCAACTTTCCTGGTGGCGGCAGATTCGGGCCCACATTTTCTTTACCATTTTCCTCAGCCCTCGTTACTCTCTATCCTCGCATGACTTCTCCAGCGCAGATCTGGAGGAGAAAGCTGGGACCTAAGGTGTTCCCCAGTGCCCAGAGCCGCAGCAATTTCTCCTGGCACACGGAGGCGTGTGGGCATCTGGGAGCTGCACGCGTTCTGTCCAGGTTGCTGTGTGCAGACTCAGAGCTTCACACACTGAAGAAGGAAGCCGGGCTGAAGGGCACGCTGCATCTACTGACTGATCCCATCTTTGGGCAAGAAAGAGTTGTGGCAGGATACCCCTTCCCTCTTCCTACTCCCACCTTCTCTGCTCCCCTAATGCATCATTGACTGAAGTGCAGATAGGTATTTTGAAGTTCTGGTGAGGCCGCCTGGTTCAAGCAAGGTGACAAGGCTACTCACACTGAGCCTTGAATGGTGGCCAGCCCAGAGAAGACTGGTTTATTCCCCAGGCCAGCTAATTCCTTCAGTCCTGCGGGTTTCCTCCGTGTGTTAAGTGGATGAAACATGACTCTAAGCTTCTCTTGGAGCCGTGTCCCGTGACCTCATCCACCACGACCACTGCCTGTGCACACTGTTGTGACACGTTTTCTCCGGGTGTTGAAGGGTAGTGTTGAAGGGGGACTTGAGCTGGGAGTGAGGAACATGACTTTTGTTAAGAATGTTGATGGGAAAGGAGCAGAGTCTTTTTGGTGCCCAAGCACAGTGATAATTCAATTACATCCAGCAACTATGGAGTGATTATCTACGATTTGAACAGGCATTTAAGAATTCCCCCAAACTCTTTAGAATGTTTAGCTTCCTCCATTAGCATCCCATTTATCCTTTTCCTTTAAGGCTCCGATCTCCCTTGTGGTGTCGTGGAACCGTATTGGTCTGGAAATCAGTGGGTCTGGGTTGAAAATCTTATCTCTACTCTGATTTACAAGCACTGTGGCTTCTGGCAAGTTGCTTAATCTCTCTAAACCCCACCTCCCCACCTTTCAAATAGGAATAATAATGCCAGCCTCAGGGAGTGAGGAATTCCAGAGTAGGGTTGTTGGATTTAGCAAATAAAAGTAGAAATGCCTTCCCCCTCATTAAATTGGAATATCACACAAACAAAAATAATTTTCAAGTATAAGTATGTCCTAACTATCCCATGGGATGCACTTATACTTAAATGTTGGTCATTGTTTACCTGCCATTACAATTACACGGGGTGTCTGGCCTTATACCTGACAATCCTACTCTTGAGGTGGAAATAAAGGGATTTACCTGAAAGTCCCTTGCCATGGCTCAGTGAGTCCTCTTTCCACTGTACCCTCCTCTCCCGGGTGCGTCCTACAACGTGACTGGTCATTTCCCCCCTCCATGGCAGAGAAACGAAGACTGGGTGACCAGACTGTGCAGGGAGGTGAGGGGGCTCGGGGGAGGCCATTTCTGCAGGAGCAGTAAGAGAACCCGAGACTCGCACAGAGGCTGGTAGGAGCTGAACCTCTGCTTCACAGACACTTTCAGAACCCTGGCAAATAGTGCCCCCGGGCCTGTGCCTTTAACACACTGCTCCATGTCAGCCTCTCAATGGGGGTGACACCACAGGCCCAGGAGGGGCCCAGATGGGGGTGCCAACCACAGGCATCACCCCTCCATGGGCTTCAAAGGCCACCTATTTTGTTAGAGGGACTTTCCTGGATGTGATTTTTTTTTTCTTCGCAAACAAGGAGTAAAGGTGACTGACACCCTAGAGACCATACTGCAACTGGGGGGAAACCCGAGATATGTGCTGACACAGGCCTGTCCCCCCTCGTGTCTCCTCCTCACTGCCTCCTCTCTAACTGAACCCCCCCAGCTCGTGGGGTGGAGGTGGACAGGTGGCAGGCCCATGCTCAGGCCTTTGTGCCTCTCACGAGCTGCTCGGGCGCCCCCGGAACCTAAGCTCAGGGTATAATTTTCCTTTTCTGATCATCTGAATCCCAAGCGAGCGGCTCAGCTGTCATCGGCATCAGGGAATTTTTTCCAGCAGGACTGAAACCGGGGCCAAGAGAGCGCGGGCATGCAGAAGGCATTTTTTCCCCTGCCACTCAGCTGCGCTTTCCCTTTAGTTTGGGCGTTAGAAAATGGTGCCTTTCCCCACAGCCGCAGATGAAAGTTTTGAATCTCATGACAGCGGGAAGACAACGTGAAGGCAAAACATCGCTTGCTGCATTTCCCAATCTGTTGTGTGTTTCCCCGTTTCCCCGCCCCACCCCTTTTTAAAATTAGAGAACACTTTAATATCTCTTTTCAGACATACATTTAAAGTTAAGAAACATAAAACTATTTCAAGCCACGCCCGGTATGAAAAAAAAGAAAGGAAAAGAAAAGAAAAATAATTTAAAGTGACACCTCCGCTGTTTTAGTCTCCACTTAAGTTACCACCGTCAGCTTGTTACTTCTATTTTGGAAGAGAAGAGGCAACATCAAGGATATACTATTAAAATTGTTCAGTGCTCATCTGTGTGTCACTTAGCACTGTCTTCCAGAGACACAGCTCTACCTTGTGGAGTTATTGGAAGCCAGGGATTCCTATTACAGCCAGGTCTGAGTGAGACATTTTCTCCATTTTGGACACTGGACTTTGCACGCATGAGCCCACTGTCCTCCCAGGAACTCTATAAAGAAGGTATTTTCATTGGCCCCACTTTACAGATAAAGAAACTGAGACTGGGAAAAGTCAAGAAAAGGTCATCTTGCTAGCAAGTGAATGTCAGATTCAAATCAGAACAGTCTTGAGTTTAGAGTCCATGCAATCACCTCTCTTTAACTTCTTAGGAAAAAAAAAAGATATCGATACTACCACTTGCCAGGAAAAAAGCAGACAACAGTGCAGCTGAAGAATGAGTTCATTCAGTACTAAGTGTTAAGTATGTTCTTCCCGTAACTTCTAATGCATCGCATGCAGTTCCTAACTTGCACAGGGGTTGGATTCCAAAAGTTGATTGAAAAGCAATTTCCCCATCCTCTTCCTCTGCGCTCCAAGGCACTTTGCGCCTGCCTCCCCTATTACACTCAGCACATTGTCTCTCAGTTGCCTACACATCTCTCTCCCACAGGGCTCCAGGCTGCTCAACAGCAGGGACTTCGCCATGTATTTACTTTGGTATTCCCAGCACCTAGCACAGTGCCCAGTCCATGGAGGCACAAAGTATACATTCGTCGTATGAAATTACAAGTCTTTTGTTTGGAACGCAGCACACATTTCCCCAAAGAATGTATTACAAATGGAAGTGGAATTGTAATATTGCCAACCAGCACAGAAGAAGTTTATTTAACTTACCTTGTAGTCTACTATTAAGTTATGTGAAGCTGCGGGTTTACGGCCAGACATAGATGAAATTTCACATGGGTCAGAGTTCATCTTTGACTCCCTCCAAACTGCCTTTTTCCCCTATATCTCCCATCCATGGATATCATTGTCTCCAAGCTCCCTACTCAATATCCAGGAGTGGTCCCTTGCATAGGCCTTCCCTGCTCTTACTCTGAATAATCTATTAGCCCTCCTTACGTAGTCAAAATTCTCATTTCCTGAATGCAGCTGAACACAGTTGATTCTCATTAGGGAAAAAAATCTGATTGAATTAATTCTTACTCATGTGTGAATGGTTGCCCTAACATCCCATCACCTTTATTCTCACTCCGCCTGACCCCCGCCCAATGCCAAGCATATGACTATTTATAGCACAGTAGTTAAGATTATAGGTTTGGAGACAGAGGTGAGTTTGAATCCTGGTTCTAACACTAAGTTATGTGGCCTGGGTAGATTAATTTTTGTGAGCCTCAGTTCTCTCATCTGTGAAATGGGAATAATAGTAGTTATGAAGAGAGCTAATAGTTTCATTGTACTTATCAGTGTTATATCACATGCTGGGCACAGTTCTAAGGACTCTTTATTCATTGATTCAATTTGTCTTCACAGCAATCCCATAAGGCAGGTACTCTTATTATTGTTATTAAAAGATTTTTAATGGTAAATTAACCATTATTTATTCCCTGCCATCAAAAAAAGGCTTTGAAGCAAAATGCTACATTGATAAAAATTTCTGGCAGCATGGATGGGAGAGGACAGTCATTCCCAGGAGGAGATTTTTCAGGGTGCTGCTTCAGATCACCTGGGGCTGAAATTTATCCTCAGAGTCCATTCCCTTAAGACATTCCTATTTCCATAGCTTCCTTCTTTCCTCTGCCTCTGAATGTGCCAAATCTGCAAGTGGTCCAAGTGTTTTTTTCTAGCCCCTTTCTTTCTTTTTTAATTTTTTCACACAGCCCATGGCAGCTGCAAGGGGGTGGGGGCCAGGCGGACGACAGCAGCTGTTAGTGTGTATGGGGCCTCTGTAGTCTTTCTTTGTGAGTCAGGGGCCGTCTGTATATATCACAGGCTACCACCTGGCAAGACATTTAGTTCCATCCATGTTATTGAAATGTTTCCTGGATGATATCATAAATGCATAAGGATGAGAGGAGCTTCAAGATGTTGATTTCCAGCCCCTCACTGCCCTGCAGCCTTATGCTGAAACATTCTCGGGCAATTTATCCCCTAGTTTAGCAGACAGCTTTGGATTTGCTCTCCAGTCCTTCCCACTTGCCAGATGCAGAGATTTTCAAGCCAGTGGGGTATGCATTTCAACAGAAGTAACAGTGTAGTCGTGGAAAACACTGAGCAGAAGCCAAGGCACAGGCAGGTGGCAGGCTTGTCACTCAGGCCCCTCGCAGTGGAATCCTTGTGATTAAGTAAGTTCACTTCTCTGGGCCTCAGTTTCCTCTCCTGTCAAACAAGGTGGGTGGGCTAAACTGTTTCTGGTTGCCCCGGAGCTTCCGGGCTCTGAGTCTCTGATAAACTGCTCTGGATGGATGGCTGTCCGTCCTTGCCGATGTTACCCCAGCAGGGGACAGTCCATCATGACCCTTGTCAGCCTTTTCAAATGTTTTCTTGTCCTTAAAAACTGAGAAATCTCCCCTACATAACTAAGAATTTCTTGTAGTTTGAGTTTTTTTGTTGTCATTGTTATTAGGACTTATGAAAAACATGAATAGAATTTTGCTCCGTGTTCCTGTTGCAGTGACACTTTTATACACACACAATGACATGTCTGTTTTAACCTAGATGATTAGTTTTCAAAGACTTAGTAGCAATGATATTCTATTTTTATATGACTACCTATTTCAGAGCTATTTAACATACACCATTTCATTTGAACCTCAAACTAAAAACTGGAAGGGAAATTGCACTCAATTTTCTATGTGAAGAAATACAGGATAAGTAAACTTATACTTTCAACAACTATCTTACCCCACAGTTACTATCTAAGTGGAAGAGTCAGGACCTGAACCCAGGTCTTTCCCCTCAGGGTCTAGTGGTCAGGCCACCAGGACACATTAATTGAAACCCCTGCCCCCCACCAGCCAACACATCAGCGCGCCTTGTTTGAGTTTCTGCCATGTCCCGGGTCCCTTAGCAGGCACTTACTTGCATACAACGTCTCATATGCTTGACACAGCAGCACAGGGAAAGTATTATCATACTCAGCTTAGAAATGGAATAAATCGAAGTTCAGAGAGATTAAGTATTAAGTAGTTGTGTGATGGCTACTGTATGCTGAACGCAAAATCAAACCTGAACATGTTCTTTTGACGGTGCTGCCTTTCACTTAAATACACATCACCCAAAATAAAACACGGTATAGTTTAATCTTTAGGATTTTTAGGCCACATGAATTATTGTTCCATGAAAGTACAGGTAACAAAAATTAGAGAAATGGGTTGAATCCCATCTGGCCAATTCAAGCCTCACTCAGTTGCCTAAATTTTCTTATTGTGCTTTATTCTACTTCAATGGACTTTGAAAAAAATTTTATTTTCTAGTATTTCAAAAATATTTTTTGTTGCCTTTTTCCTGGGTCCTCTTAAAAGTGAGCATGGTATTCTTAGTTAGAACTCAAATGATGGCCAGTAGTAGAATGGGATTCTAGCTTACTTCCCTATTCCCAAATTCCAGATTATGTGTCCCGGGATCATTTTATGGTTATTCAAAACCCATTTTCCTGGCCATTTTACCTAGTTAACCCTTGTCCATTTTGTATCTCTAATTCATTGCCTATTCTTTTTTTTTTAAGTTTTTATTTCATTGTTGTTATACTTTTTAATCCTTACTGAAGGACATGCTTATTGACTTTAGAGACAGGGGAAGGGAGGGAGAGAGAGGGAAAGATACACTGATGGGTTGCCTTTCACATGCGTCCCCACCAGGAACCAAACCTGCAACCCGGGCATGTGCCCT
Source organism: Carollia perspicillata (assembly GCA_004027735.1). Classification (NCBI taxonomy): domain Eukaryota; kingdom Metazoa; phylum Chordata; class Mammalia; order Chiroptera; family Phyllostomidae; genus Carollia; species Carollia perspicillata. The sequence continues at coordinate 21,633 of PVKM010007369.1, read as the reverse complement.
GACCAGGAAGTGAACCTGTGATATTTCATTTCCTGGGACGGCGCTCCAACCAGCTGAGCCACACCGGCCAGGGCTCATTCCCTATTCTTAAAGCACACTAACTTTGCCTGTGAAAGGGGGATAGTGATTCCTGTCCTGTCCTCACCTCATAGTTCTGGTGGTGTTCAATCCAATGATGTATAAAGAAAACACTTGGAAAAGTAGGAAAAACCATCAGCACAGAGGACTACAGTATATTTTGCTTTTGCAAAACCTAAACTATAGAAACGAAGCTAAGTAATCAGGATTGTTCAGTTGGGCTAAGATTTGTATGTTCTGGATTTATTTATTATTTATAATAACGAAATAATTTCTTTCATCGTTAAATTATTTCAAAAGAAAGAATTTATGTGCTCTATTTAGAGTTCTTTCATACCATAGCTAGGGTTGGTTAATACAGTACTGGTGCTCCCCCTCACATGGCTTTTCACCTGTAGACTTCTTGGCTGCTCTCCTACAAAACCTCACCCCTTCTGCTATGGTTATGGTTCCTGCCATAGCCTTTTCTTATGGAAGTCCTCACGTTGTTCAGCTGAAGAGCACATTTTTCTAATGTTAATCTGTTTGTGCACTTCCATGATGATAATGAACTTCTGGCATCCACTGACTGAGAAAATGCTCCATGACAAAAGGACATTACCAACAGTAGAACTTTTAAATGGACTCATATTTAGTCAATCACAACTGCATCCAAATGCTTTGGGAAAATACACAGACGTGACTGACACATTCTCCCACCAGGCATGCTTACCAACACTCAGTCAATATTTGTCAAATAAAAGCACAAATAAGAAGAGAATGAAAATTCACAGACAACGCTTGTGGCAAATGTGGATTTGTGACCCTTTGTCACAGATCCATTCTCCAGCCCTTGCCCTGGGGGCCAGAGCTCAGAGCTTGTAAACCACTTGTATGGTTTCCCAAATACCCAGTATACAGTGGGCACTCAATTATTGTGCACTGAATGTAGGAATTAATGAATGAATGCCACTTCATCTCCCAGATAGATTACAGTTTTGAGGACGGCACGGTACATTGTAGGCCTGGTGAATCACCTTTGCAACCCAGCTGAGAAACGCAGCCTCCTTCCGCATAAACGACCAACCTGATTAGTATCACCTAGGAGCAGATGCATCTTGGGAGGAGCTTATGAAAAAGGGAACATCTAGAATTTAAAGGGAATAGAGATGCCTTTGATTCTAGAAAATTCCATGCACCTAAAGGGAAAATTCCTTGTCTTTCTCTGGAAGGGTAAGTAAAAGAAAGTATGGAGTTAGAAAAACATGAGGGGATGTGAGAGTTCCTGAGGAAAAGCAGTGTTGTTCGCCCTAAGAAAGGGAGAGCGTCTTGCGAGTGGAACAGAAGCCTCCTCCTTGGGAATCTGCTTCAGTCTCCTGCTGAACAAGTGGAGGCCTCCGCAGACAGGAGGCCGTGTGACCAGAACACGCTCAGGCAGACATGGACACGGCGCAGGAGATGGTTAGCTCATCGTACCGAGAAGTGGCGGAGGCAAAAAGCAAGTGACTTATTCATAAATCATGAATTAAACAGTACATATTTTTATGGGCCTTGTGACACAGAGAATGTGTGAGTGGGCTCACTCACCTCAACAACGCTGGATAGAGCAGTCCAATCATCCTGAAGACAAACTCCTGACACGGGCTCTTCTCGGAGGTTCAAGTGTCATGAAACGCCGTAGAGTCTCTTGCGCTGGGTCTGGTGGCTACTTCACCTTGCAACAAAGGAAGTGAAAGTGTCAAGATGAAGAGGACTTGAAAGTCAACATTCCCTCTAGGGAAAAAGAAAATGCAGACACAAGCCCTTTTTTTTACAAAAAAATTTGTGGGGTGGAGGGTTCAGAAACGCTTTGATTGTAGAGAACATCTGTAAAGGCAAACAAGAAATAACCTCCCCCTATTTCTGGTGTTTCTTCAGCTTACCCTGAAATCTTGGGCCTGATTTTTATACACGAGCAGCCTGGAAACAAATTTCCAAAGGAAAAAAGGAGAGAAATGATGCTACAGCTGCTTTTGGTTCATTTGATTTTCTTTCATGTTTCGGGGCTGCCTTGATATTTCTGACCTCAGTTTGTTCTGTTGAATGGAAATTGCTGGGCAAATTGGATTTTCCAGCCCTGGACAAGACCTTAGCCACAGCTGGGTTGACATTCACAGTTTTGTCACTATGAAAGCTGAGGTACCGTGATGTAAAGTTCCATTCACAGGTCTTTCTAACCCATAATATCACACTCACCATGGAGCAATAACCCCCAAGTTAATCTCTTGACCAGTGGTTCAACCCAGGGGGAGCATAGCTGTGGCCTTTTTAATCTCCCCATCTGTCCCTCTTTAATGAGACATACGTCAGCCGAATGGGTATTTCCTCCGGAGTGAGGGGCACGGGCAGGCCTGCTGGCTTTGGAGTAGATGGAGTTGGACTGGAGTGCAGCCAGACTGTGCACCTGTGATGGGTACTAGAGTGTATGACCAAGGACACGTGCAGTGGAGCCTGACTGCCTGGGATGTCCTGGTCCTGCCACTTAGTAGCTGTGTGACCTTGCCAAGTTACTTAACTTTTTTGTGGCTCAGTTTGTTCATCTGTAAAATGGGAATGATGGTGGTGTATCTTTCCTATGACTGTAATAAAAATTAAATAGATTAATACACACAAAGTGCCTCGAACTGTGCTAGACAGATGACAGACGCTTGGTAAAGGTGGATATTATTGTTATTAATGTGTATTATGATTATATCTTCACCTGCAGAATAATAGTGTCACAAGATAGTAAAACCAAAGTTGACGCATATACATGTGTCTAACTGAAGTAAAGGGATGAATGAATTAGCAGTGTGATTTTGGGCCACGCTCGATCTCTTTGGCTCTTTCTAGCTCCTCTTAAGTAACATCATGCTGATCAGGGATTCACTGGCCCTGCCACAGGGTGACTGACTTGTCCTGGGAAACGCCTGGTGCAAGTAGACTAGAACAGTGGTGACCCTGGGCCTCTGTGACCCTTGGTGCAAGGTATACTAATGATTAACCACTTGGGCCTTGAGAGACCCTGTCCTGTGTCCCCCACCCCACCTTATCATTGGGGAGTCAATTGAGGGGTATGGACCTAATTCTGGGAGCAGATAGCAGACACTATCGATTGTTTATGCTAATTCCTCTTTCTTCCTCACCATCTTCCTTACTGGCAGAGTCCTGATTTTATTCTTTTGCTCATTCACTGAGTGACCATGTGCCCAGAAAAAGTGACCATAACCCTAGTTCATGAAGATGGGGGTGGCTCTTGATGAATGTAAACCAAGCATGCAATTCTAGCCTCCTTCTCAGTGACTAAACTCATACAGGAAAGTTGTAGGCACTGGCATTATATTACTAGCTGTTAAAATGCTGAAATGCTCTGTAAAGGTTGGTAAAGTTATGTCACCCAAGTGCCTGGCCTCCTGCCTTAGGCTTCTTGCACTAAACCTCCCCCATTCAGTTACTAAAGGGTTAAAGCTGGCAACATGGGGGGCTTCCTGGGCCCTGGCTGCAGGCCTCCTGCTTTGTTGGCTCAGTGCCCTGGCCTCTGTGTCTGTTACTTATTTTGCAGAATATCTTGCCTGTGTGTGACCTAATTTGGGGGACAGGTGGCAGCAGTAATAGCTCTCTCCAGTTTCCTGAGGACAGAGGTCCCAGTGGCAGACACCAGGGTCCGAGGGCATGGTGTTGATACCCACAGCAGCAGAAACAGTGGTTCTGGGCCAGGCTGGTTCTGTGATCTCATTCTGAGCAGAGCCTCTAAGCCTCACAGTGCCCTGGCTTTTTAGGGGATACAACCTTTTAACATATTTCTTTCTGCTCAAAGTAACTATGCTACTTAGCTTTTACGTGTACCGTGGCACCTAAAACTTAGTGGTGTTAAACAATAACCATTTTGTTTTAAGCTGTGGGTCATCTGTCTGGGCTTGACTGAGTTGAGTGCAACTGTGGATCGGCAGTCAGCTGCCTGGTTGGCTGCGGCTGGCTGCTCTGGGGTGACCTCAGCTGGGACGGCTCATTTCTACTCCACGTGCTTCACCATCCTGCTGCAGACTGACCCATACTTGATCACACAGTAATCATCTAGTGATCACACAGTAATCATCCAGTGATCACGTAGTAATGGCAGCCTCCCATGGGAAAGAGAGTGGAGATGTACAAGGCCTCCTGAGACTTAAACAATTGCACAACGTCACTTCTGACCATTCTATAGGTCAAAGCAAGTCATAAATCCAGCTCAGATTCAAGGAGCAGAGGCACAGACTGCCTCTCGATAGTGTGAGTGTAGATATAGGGAGAGTAGGAACTGGAGACATTTTTGCCAATTATACAGTCATCTGGAGCTTGTGTTTGGTACGCTAATGTGTGCAACATGGTGGTGGAAGATCAGGGCAAAGGAGATGAAAGGAGGCCCCTGTCTCGTCAACAGAGTCAGGAACACTGGGGAAGAGCCAGGGTGATGTCGAAGCTGCCTCAGGTCTGCACGCAAAGGCCTGGTTTGTGGGAGCTTCACGCAAGGAAGTCTGGGAAATGCTACCAAGCTCTACTTAGCTTTCCTGGTCACTACATGTGGCACATGGCTCACCCACACTCTTTTCCCTTTTACCCTGGAAATAGGCATTGTTCTAGATGACAGCTTCTCCATCAACCACCTTCCCAGAGAGAAGAGCAGACCCTCTCTTCCCATTTCCCCTCAACTCTGGATGTATAGTATGAGTGAGCACTAAACCGACATTGCTTTAAGCCTCTGGGTCTTGGGGTTCTTTGTTACTTCATCACCAACTATCCTGTTCTGACTGATAGTCTTTAATGAAATACTAGTCCTGAAAAATATTGCATAAAAAAAAGCTCTGAGCGTAAATAAAATTGGGGGTGATTAAAACCCCTTCTTTCCCTTCAGTGTTTTTTTTCCTTTTCTGCATTGTGGTGATAGAACCCTCTGAGTTTTGGCCCGACGGGCACCTAACTCGAGATTACATCTCTTAGCCTCCTGTGTAACCTCCTGCCCAGGACTCTATATGTTGGTTCCCCTCACCTGAGAATTGGTAACTGCCGGTGCCATCTAGGAAGCCAGGTTTCGTCAATGGAAGAGCCACTTGGCCAGGCTGGACCACTCATCTCTGAACTGATACATGAAAGAGAAATCAATTTCTTTTTTGGCCACCAAATTTTAGAGTCACTTTGTCATGGCAGCCTACGGCATACCCTAACTAATACCACACTATCTTTTCCTTGTAGGTTCATGCAGGCCCCTTAAATATAATAAGGTTCTGAGGTGTCCTGCAGTAAAGAAACTAGCTCAAACCTTATTTTCTGAGGGAATCCCTCTTTTTATGGAACATGTATTGATACCTACTTATCGATATCATGGTGAGAGCCTTCAGATACATTTGCTCTTTGGAAAGTAGTAGAATAGACTCACTGTGGAGGCTAGGGAGGACTGTGGAGTTATTGCTGAAAATGACTGTTAATAACATGACATGATCCACCCTCAACCCCAAGTCAGCTTCCACTGCTTTCTTCTTGGAAAAGTAGCCAGATCATGGAAAAGGCAGGAGCTTGGGTTACAACAGAATTAAGATGGTTGTGACCTTGGGCATCCTCCTCACCTCTCCAGGCCTCTGTTTCCTACTTGTAAAATGAGAATCTGATGCCTTCTTCCCAGGGTTGTTTGGATCTGGTACATGAATGCTGGGCATAGGTGTCTGCTTCCTCCTTCGTGTTTCTCTCTGCCTTTCCATGAAATTTCTGTCAGTCTCACAATCTTTCTATTAAGGAAGTTCACTGTCAGGTCTCCTCTAAACCCTCCCCTCCCTAGTAAAAGTAAAAGCCAAAATCAGTTAGATGAATCACAAGGAAAAGCATTAGATCCCTTCAGGACTGTGGGCTACTCAGGAGAAGAAATGGCTTTTAGTTCATCTTTCAAGGATCTGAATGGCCTTAGGCAAGTAATAAAGAATCATATTGGCTTGTGGGTTTTCCAAGCAGAGGCAAGGATGACACATGGTCTTAAAATTCAAGTTAACTAGAAATAATTCAAAGTCTTACAGAACTCTCCGTAGTTGCCAGGTCTGCAAATCAAGGAAAAGAGCAGGCAGAAAATCGAGCCAGGAGGGCTCTTGCACTGGAGACTCCCCGAGGGCAAGGTGGGTGCTTTCTCTTCACCCTTTCTTCCTCTGTGGATGTCAGCCTGGTGACCTGTGCATAAGAAGCCTTCAAACATACCAACTACCCTTTCCTAATCTGGAAGGTCAAATGCTTCGAAGAGGACTTTTTTAACAATGATTTTATTTATTTATTTATTTTTAGAGAATAGGAGAGGGAGGGAGAAAGAGAGGGAGAGAAACAATGATCGGTTGCCTCTTGCAACCAAACCCACAACCCAGACATGTGCTCTGACTGGGAATCAAACCGATGGCCTTCAGCTTTGTGGGACGATGCCCAACCCACTGAGTCATACCGGTCTAGGCTGAAGGGGACTTTTATTTTTTAAGACTTTGGGGGGTACAAGCAACAGAAACCAACTCCAGCTATCTTGAGGAGAAATGTAATTGATCTTAGATACCAAGGAAGTTCATCAGATCTGAGGAACTGTAGAATAACCAGGCTTTGAGAAGAGCAGACTCTGGGCAGCCCTGGAGGCCTCAGCAATGACATTTATTGGTCCAGCCACTAAGAGCACTGTCATGATGTAAGGGAAATGGGATTGGTCCAAGCAGCTGTGGTCCAGGGAGCAGTGCTACTGGGAGCCCACACCTGTGACTGGGGGGATAATGCCTACAGAATGGGAATTTACTGGGAACTGCGCAGCCACCCACAGCACTGTCTGTTAAAGACTTTGTGCATAAGTTACCTTTTGTGAATAACAAACTATCCCCAAACTGGTTTAAAATACCAACCATTTTACTTGCTCATGATTCTGTGGGTCAGCAATTTAGGCTGGGCTCCGCTGGGTGGTTCATCTCTTGGTTCCACTTGGGGTAATTCTTATGGCTGCAACTATCTGGTAGCTCAGTTGAGGTTGGATAGTCCAAAATGGTTTCATCTTGTGTCTGGAAGTTGGTGCTTGTTACCGCCTGAGAAATGCTGCTGCTACTCCATGTGACTTCTCATCCTCCAGTAGGCTAACCTGAGCTGCTCCATGTGGTGGTCTCAGGGAAGCAGGAGAGGGCAGGCTCCAGTGTGTCTCTGTCTGTTACCACATTTGCTGTTGACCTCTTGGTCCAAGTGAATCACACAGCCAAACTTAGAGGCAGGAGATTAAGCAATAAACTCTGTCTTGTGTTGGAAGGAGGGGCAAAATCATATTACAATGAAGAATGCATACAGGTATTGCAGAAATTTGTGGCCATTTAAAAAAATCTGCCTTATATTGGCTTTATTCTCCATGTATTTCCTAAAACAGTATAATTAACTTTTAAAAAATCTTTTTTATTTTTTTTGAAATGTAAATAGGCTACTTACAATAATAAAATAATCTATAGGAAGATTTGGCTTTAACCAGTAATCACAACTCTGTATTTTTCTGAGTAAGTCTGAAATGCAGGAATAATAAAAGAAACTGAAGAATCCTTAGCCTGATGCTAGAGACGCAATCTGATTGCTTTTTGAAATGTAATCCTTGATCAGCAGATATTCATAACATCAGATTGCCAACTTGACTTAGATTCCATTAATGATGAAAAGAGTCATTTCTTGAGTCCCTACTATGCACTAGGTGTCTTTGTACAACACTTTAATTATTACAATACTCTGTGAAGTAGAAATTCTTATTCCCATTTTGGGGTTGAGGACGTGCAGCCCAAGGTTAAACTTCCTGCCCCCTTTGCAGACGTTGTTTATATCCGAGATGGAATCTGAACCCAGGTCAGTCTGACTCCTCGGGCTTGGTCACTGTCCATTCAGCTTCTCAGTGGTATTTGTTTCTCTCCAGGTAGTATATTAATTACATGGATAACAAGGAAAAGAAACACACACAGTGCATCCTTCTCAATTTGGTCAATTTTGTGAATGGAGGGAGAATCTCAGTGTACTGATGGTCAAATGGAATTACTTTCCTCTGCACTTTCCTTGAAGAAAGTAGAGGTTTTCCAGCTCTGATCTTCAACTTTCCACTGGCGGAGGAGTCCCACATTTGGAAAGCTTCCCTGACTCTGAGGCTGTTAGATAAAAGGGAAGGGGCTCAGTGACCTGGAGGGCGTGGGCCTGAGGTTGACTCGTGGGTGCCCTGCTTCCGTTTGGGAGCTGAAGGACTGTGGCAGACTCTGGTCAGCAGAGCCCACCTGTCGTGACTGAAGACGAGAACAAATGCACAGGCTACAGCAATCCCGTGGAGAAAAGGGGGATAGCATGGCCACTCTCTCAAGGGGAGAGCCCCTCTGAGTGCCTCGATCACTCTTTCAAGAGGAGAGTGCACTGACCCTTGCCTGGACAAGCTTTTATTGTTTTTCTCAGGTTTTACATCAAAGAAGGATTTATTATCTACTACATAGAATATTGTTGTCTACATTTTAGGTACAATCAAAGAAATGAGAATAACAAACACAGAAGGGAAAGGTGGTGAGCTTCATCTTTGGGAAAATTTACACAGGCTTTGGAAACTACCTTGAAGATAGGCAATAAACATCTACTGTTTCAGCCCAGGGTGAGGGAGTTTTAGCAAGAGCAAGCCATGACAGTCTGTATGCATTTTCTAGGCCTGATTCCCACAGGGAAACCTGGTTTGAGGGTCTGGCTCCTGCCCACCCTATCACTTCTGTAGGTTTTCCATACAGAGCTGAGTCACATTTGCCAGACTAAAACAAACCGGTTCCCTACAAAGGACTGAGGAGAAGATGGGAATGGTGCTCTACTGATCACTTAAAAACATTTTCAGAACTGCAGGAGTTAATTGGAAATGGTTAAAATATATTTGTTAACGACTGGAATAAATACATATAAGGAAATGATTCGTATAAATACATACATGCACATGTATTTACCTCTCCCTCCCAAAGGACTGTAATCTGTGTGTTTGCTGGGAGTTGAGTATTTGGAACTTGGTTTGCATTATCCCCCTGTAAACAATATTTCTAAAAATAATTAGTTTTCAAGACTAAGTCTGTGGCTTTTTATCGTTGTTGTTAACTCTTACTGTTTTTAAGGCCAGCCCAGTTTTTAAGCCACTCAATCTCTATTTCCAAACCACATTCTCAGGGCAAAGATGTATGTTCAGGTGCAAATCAGATCAGAAAACACATCCATCCTTGACCAGTGGCTCCTCTGGATTCAGTGGCACCTTTGGGGGTCAGGAGAAAGGTCAGGAGCAGGCGGGAAAGCAAAGGCTCTGCACAGTGTGTTTTGGCTAAATTCCTAAGGGAACTAACATTCCTCACTGATCTATCATATGCTACACCCTGGCCAAGGCACTTGTCAGAAAGTTCCTATTTTCTCCCCTCAGTTGTCCAGTGAGGTAGGCATCCTTACCTTATTTATCCCATTTTACAGATACTGGAGGGAAGCAACTGGCCTAAGGTCTCAAATTCACTAAGTGGTAAAGTCAGAACTTGAACTCAGATCTGTTTGCTTTCAAAGTCTTTGTTGTTTCTGTTCCCCATGCTGCTGTTGACTCCATCCTCGGAGTGGGAGGCAGCTCTTGTATCTTTGGCCTCTCATAAGAGAGAGTGTAGGAACTCTGGGTCACTAGCTGAGCAGTTCTAAACTGAGGAAGGAGTTAAGCAGGAATGGCAGAGTGTCAGGGAAGCTCCAGATCTTCTACCTCCTCTGTCCACACAGGGTGTTCATTAGGTAATTGTTCACGAATTGGGGCAGTTCACATTAATTCTCTTGACAGATGGTGCATGAGTACCATCTGACGGTCTCACAGTAGTTGGCAAATTCACTCTCCTCTTTGACTTCTCAAGCTCTGTGTCCTCAATAAGTGAACAAGGACACAGCATGGATTAATGAGTATAATGACATTGGGATATGAATTAAGGGCAATCTCAGTTCAAGTGCTAGATCTGCTCCTTATGAGCTGTGTGAGCTGAAATGTTCTTGATTGAAACATTGGGATAAGCATTATATGTACAAATGATGGGATCATTGTGAGGACTCAGGTAATATATGGAAAGCACTTAGCAGAGTTAGTGCACTTAGTACGTATTCATTAAATGCTGGAGAAGAACTATTCTGGCTCAACCACATACTGGCTTTGGGATCTCGTGCACATTTAGCAGTCAGGAGAGGCTAGACCATGCTGCTGTAACAACAGTCTGAAAATACCAGTGACTTACCACACAGCAGAGAAATAGTGCCTGCTGACATTCAGGGCCGTCGTGGATTCACTGAGACTTGGCTTCCCTGCCCTGCTCTGGGCCCAGGGCAGCCTCCATCTGGAACATTGCCAGTCTGTGTGGCAGATGGAAAAGAGAGATGGCAAATTAGGAGCTGGAAGACGTGTGTCACCTCTGCTTTTCACTGGCCAGCACAAATCACGCAGCCACTCCCGAGTTCAACAGTACAGGGGTAGAAAATGCTCCTACCAGGAGGGAAATTGAAGGGAAGAAAATTGTAAGATTCTATCATGTAATTGTATAATTTACCAGCAATTTACCCTAAGTCCCAGCTCTCTGTAAAGTGTCTGGTGCAGAGTAGGCATTCTTGAGAAGAATATTATCATTACTTTCTCAAGTGCTTTGGGGGCCCCTTCTCCTCCCAGTTTGGCCTAAAGAGGTGTCAGACACAGAAAGTCCAGTTGTGCCTTATTTAGCTCAACATCTGGAGAGACTCAGCTGTACCACATATTTGTTCCTAAATCACTGAATTGCTTACTGAGTTGGCCGCTGAGCCACCTTTTCCAGACCGGAGAAGAGGAAAAACTTACTTGCAAAGAAATAGAGACGACTCCTCTTGGCCAGGCTGAGGCCTCTTTTGGAGATGGGCCACGGTAAACAGAGCAGATTTATAACAACGAGGATACCCCAAACAGCGAGTGAAATGCAATTCCAGGGGATGAGCGGGGTGGAGCAAGGAGCGGCTTGTCAAAAGGCTGTCATCTGCCGGCAGTGTGATCTCAGACAAGCTCCTTCACGTCCCTGGGCCTCGGTGACCTCATGTGTAGAAGCGGGTGGCGGTGGGAATGCTGACCATTTCTCACTGAGTGGGGGATGGAGTAAAAGGAAATGAAATATATGACGAGTTTTACAAACTATGCAAACCATTCCACAGTGGTTTAGCAAAATGGTTAAAGTTAATGAAACATTTAAATTTAACACAGATATGACAGTGTATAAAACACATCTGATGATAACAACAATTTGGTAATAAATATGGAAATGGTTGTTGAATCCCAAAAGCACAGAATATATTCCCAGTTCCTAAGGATCTTCAAGGGGTTGCAAAGAAGAGAGTTTTGTTATTTAGGTATTCAATTTGTTGGCAACCACCTTATGCTATAATTCAGCACTTGTCATGGTTGACTAAACTTTTTCTCCAGAAAATCAGATGGAGCGTGCAAACACAAAGACACAGCACGGCCTCCTGGAACAAAACATAACCTAGGGAGTCTTGGGGCAAGACTGAGAGATCAAAGGCCAGGTGGGCCGCTTGTTTTGTTGCTTGGGTGCCATTTGGTATCATTTCCGTATTTCACTCAGTCAGCGTTGCTCAACTTCCACTCTCTCCATCATCAAAAAGTATTTTTAGTTCCTTTCATTGCAGGAAATCTTTGGCATTGTTCTCAGGGTTGGTCAGAAGGGGGAACATGAGTTTCTCATTGTTAGTCCATCTGTAAATAAGGATGAGCAAACGCATCTTTGTGTCTTGGGGGCAGGGGCTGTATACTCTCCTCCGAGGCTGCATGTCACAATGGACCATCTGACCAGAGCACCGGAGTGAAAAGCTCACTCCCTAGTGTGGATGTGGCTCAGCTCTTCACCGAGTAGGTGGCTTCTGAGGGACTTTTGCCTCACCCCCCAAGACTGGGGCATGAGTCCCTCCTTGGCATTCCTGTACCCGTCATTGTCCTTGTTGCCATCATTTAGATCACAAATGCTTGTTCATGTCATGCTCACACGGCACCACGTCTTGCTCTAAGTGCTGTAGTGCGTTAACTCAGGAGACTGTCCCCACTGGGTATGTACTTTTGGAGTTCTTTTTTCAGAAGGGGAAACAGGGAGGTTAAGCCGCTTCTCAGAGGTTGTAAGAATGAAATGAGTTAATGTCTGTCAGGTGCCTCACACAGCACCTGGCAAATGATAATTGCCCTGCAAGGGCTTGAGAAGGAAATCTGCGGAGTACAGGCCAAGCCGGACTGCAGGGTCCGCACATGGTTTCCGTGAATCGGCCAGAGGCCTCGGTTCCACATCTCTCTCGCGGTGGATCTTCGCCTGCTTGCTCCTTCACCTGTAGGACCTTTGTGGCTTGGCCAAGTAAGGTGTGCCTCCTGATGGAGTAAAGCACTCCCACGTCAAAATGTTGCTGTCTGGGAAACACGGGACAGAAACTGCAGTGGTAGGGAAGGTGGCTGGGGAATTGACCATCGTCTTCCAGTTTTTCTAAAGAGCCCCTGGGAGGGAGCAGGGGTCTGGTTGTGCCACAGATTTCTCCAGAATGAATTCAGAAATCTATCTGATAAAACAAAACTCATTTTTAGGACATGTAACTCCCTGGAACCTCATAGCCAGAGGTGGTGATAACATCAGAGGTGTAGTTCAAGGGCACAGAGAGCAGATCTAGTGTGGAAATGTTCTTAAATGTTAACTGCAATAGCATTTGAGGGGCTAGGAAACAAACTCTGTCTCTTGGGGTCTTGGGACAGGGCTGTTGCTGGCTGTTGAAATGAGGGCACCTGGTGGGAATGTGGGAGGGATGTTGTTGAGGAGGGGCAGAGGGGCAGAGGGGCAGTGGGGCGGATTCCCCAGTCAGCCATCTCTTGGGTGTGACCTCCGTTATTACTATTACCCGTGACAATAGGTAAGAGTGAGTCTACCCAACCCTTCTACCGTCATCTCCTTTGGCCAGGGCATGACAGACTAATTGCCCCTACCCTTTGAGGGATGAATGAAGGGAGTCTCAGAGAGGTTTAGTGACTTACCCACATTGTCACGACCTTGAAGTTGGGGAGTATTTGAACTTCAGAGTCTAAGTCTCTTGTACGAGATCCTTCTGAGCCTTCCACAGACTCACATGATGTGAACTTTTCCATTTCCCTTCTGACTTTGGAAAAACTCATTTTCACTTCCCTCTTAAACCTGACTCTACAAATATGAGTCCTTCTTAAAGCATTTCTATGGTTGGGGGGTGGTACAGGGAATGTGTGCCCCACTCCCCACATTCCGTAGAGGGGGGCCTCCACTCCAGTCCCAGAGAGAAATAGGTGGGAGACACATGTCTGCCACTCTGCATTCCTCTACAGTGGGGTAACTTTCTCTGGCTGGTGAGATTGGGGAAGGGTCCTTTCACGTGGCTGCAGCAACCTTTTCAGTGCTGTCCTTCGGAGCAGCCTGGCCTCAGGGAGCAGCCATCCTCAGCTGCTCCGTGGAAGCAGACCTGTGGGCTCTGCTTCTGTCTTCTGGGAAATGGTTTGTCCCAAGGTCTTCAATCGGAAGAAGATATCTGGAACGTGAAGAGGGTCTTGGAGAGAAGCCTCCACATTCTCCAGCCTGACTACCAGAAACAATGCTGCTTTCTCACTATTTGACAGTATCCTCTGTTGCTCTTTGTTTGACTCTTTACCCAGACCAACTCGTGGTTAATTGTTAACCATGATTGTCCGCAACAGCAGGTGCCTCAGGTTCCACAGGGGGTGGTGTGCTTCTTCTCTTAGAACACCTGTGTGTGTGCGCGCGCACGCATGTGCACCCATGTGACCTTGATGACCATCTTCATATTAATGTTTAATAGTAATCCTTAAGGAAGATGCGATTTTATTGAAATCATCTGTCCTGCCTGTGATCGTTTACTAGTTTATTGAGTCAGTTCTATTGGGTGCTTGCATTGCACCTGGTTCTGTTCAAGGAGCCAGGGATGCAAAGATGAAAAGGCCCATTCCCTTCTCTGGAGGCCCTATCAGTGTGGTCGGGAGACAAACATGCAAAAAGAAACGTAACACTCTGACGTGCTTGTTGCAGCAGAGACTCAGAGAGTGCAGCAGAAGTATAAAAGGAGCGTTTCAAAGGGCGAGAGGGCAGGGGCCCTTCATGGGACAACTTTGAACTGGGAGGTTAAAGTGAGGAGGAATCGGCCAGGTGGCCAAGTGAAGAGAGGCCACCCTTCCAGACAGAGATGCATGTACAAGGAGAAATGGGGGGCTCAGGAGCCACGCGTAATTTCCCATAGCTGGAGGTGGAGTGCCTGGGAGCTGGACAGAAAGTATGGGATCAGTACATTAAGCCCTGTTGTGCCCTGCTAAGGATCTTGAACTCCATCATGTGTAGCAGTGATTCCCAAACTTCCTTGATGATAAGCATCATTTAGTTGATGACAAACATATGGAAGCTCCAGACTCAACCCAGAGCTGCGTGGAGGATCTGACTAGTTGACAAGCACTCTAGTGTGATTCTTAGAATCTGACACATTTGGGAAACACTGCTGAGCTATGGGGTTTGGAATAAAGGAGTGGCATGGACAGAATCACCTTGTCATGAAGTCAGTCTGGTGTATGGAAGATGCACTGGGGGAAGGGTGGTAAAATCAAAGGTCTGCGGACGGGTGAGGACTCCGTCCACGTGTGAGGTCATGAAAACCCAGTGAAGGGAAGGGTAGAGTGGATGGGGCTGGGGAGAGGGTTGGAGAGCCCTAATGTAGCAGTGTTGCAGGAGGCTGCAGATTCATGCACTGTCCACTCACGTGAGAGGGGAAAAAGTATTTTCTTGATATCACATAGCTGAATGTACTGAATCATGTGTTCCCTGGCCCCTCTAAATTCATACGTTGAAGCTCAAATCCCCAATGTGTCGGTACTTGGAGATGAGACCTTTGGGTGTAATTAGGTGTAGAAGGGACCAGTACCCTTTTAAGAAGGGACACCAGATAAATCTCATACCCACCTGACACCATATGTAATCATTAGAATATTGTTGACCGTATTCCCTAGGCTGTGCTTTACCTGCCTGTGGCTATTCAGTAACTACCGATTCTGTAGTCCTTAATCTCTTTGCCTTTTTCACCCATCCCCTCAATCCCCTCCCCCCCGCCAACCAATGTGGCAACCATCAAAATAGTCTCTGTATCTATGAGTCTGTTTCTGTTCTGCTTCTTTGTTTATTTTGTTTTGTAGATTTCACATATAAGTGAAATCATATGGCATTTTCCTTCCTTTGATTTATTTCACTCAGTGCAATGCCCTAACTCCTTTAGCTTTTTCTTGTCTGGGAAGCACTTGATCTGTCCTCTGATTCTAAATGATAGCTTTGCGGGGTAGGGTAATCTTGGTTGTTGGTCCTTGATTTTCATCCCTTTGAAAAACCAGGAATATAATAGAACGTAATTGCCATCTCTTGAAAGAGAGGAAGAGACACCAGAGAGCTTGCCCTCACTGCTCTCTCTGCCCTGAGAAGACAGTGAGAAGGGGGCTCAAGTCCTGCAAGCCAGGAGGAGAGCTCCCATCCGAACTCACCCTGCTGGCACCCCGTATTCAAATTCTAGCCCTGAGAACTGTGAGAAAATACACTTCTAAACCACCCAATAAATGGCAATTTGTATGGCAGCCCAAGCTGACGAATCAAATTATCTAATCTTCTCCATTAGCTCCTTAACCCTCTGAGTAGGAAATAAATAAATAAATAAATAAATAAATAAATAAATAAATAATAATAATAATATGTTTTTTTAATCTAGTAATTTCCATATGATTCCTCAAAACGTCATGCTGCCAAATCCAGGCGTCGCTGTCTCATCTTTCTTGCCCTTTCAGCAGCATCCAGCAGAGGAAACCCTGCTGTTTTCCCGAGAACACTCTTTCCTTGCTTTCTTTGACACACATTCTGTAAGCAACACCCACCGTGCTCACTCATGTCCACCACGGCCTCCCCTTCTGAGTCTCTGGCCGAATCGTCCTCTCACACTTGACTTTGACTTGTAAAGTCTGTCTTAGAGACCATTTTCATTTACATCCTTCCTTAGTGACCTCACAAAGTCTGTATTTTTCATACCTAGTTCTCCATCTCTGACCTCTCCTAGATAGTCTGGACTCCTAACCAGCTGCCTTCTGGACTCTGCCTCCTGCACGCCCCACAAACCGCACGTCCCAGTGCACAGTGGACTCCCGGACTCCCCTGCCTTCGTTCCTGTTCCCTCGGTCGGCGGGCTCACTGTCTCTCCGTCTTTGTGAAAGCGACTGCTGTCTTCCCAGTCACTCAAGTGAAAATCCGTGGGTTTTCCTTGATTCCACTCTCTCCTTTAAATTTCACATCCAATCCATCAAGAAGTTCTGCAGACTACTGCCGAATGTTCCTCTTCTCTCCATCACGCCCTACACCAGTGGTTCTCAGACTTCAGCGTGCCTCAGAATCACCTGCTGGCTTCTTAAAACCAAATTGCTGGGAGTTTCAGGTTCAGGAAGTTCAGGGTGGGGCCTGAAATTTGCATTTCTAACCAAGTCCTCAGAAAATGCTGCTGGTCCTCGGCCATACTTTGAGAACCACCATCCTATCATATTATGAGCGGCCTATTAAGGCCCCCATTGTATTTCACCTGAAATACTGGAACCTTCTCCGAGGTCGGATCCACAGTTTTCCTCTCATTCCATTTCATGGACGTTTTTGGTGTTTTCTGACTTCCTAATACTTAAAAAAAGTTTCCTTCTTCTATTTGGGAAAATTCCGGCCTTGAAAGTTTGACTCCCTGAAGTTAGAACCTAGAAAATGCAAATGCCTCGCTTCTTTCACAGCTGGGGAGCAAACCGGTGACTCAGGCTCTGCCATTTGGCATGCTTCAAAGATTTTTGGTTCAGCGGTAGGCAGCTTGAAAAAGGAGGGTCCATGCAACCTTTCTTTTCTTGGAGCTTTGACCCTGAATCTTATTTGTCAGGTCCTTCAAAAAAAAAAAAAAAATCCACAAGTTGCTCAATATTCTTTGAAAATAAAACTTAAACAAATTTCTGTTAAACCAGCCAGAGTCAGCTTTGTTATTTGCAGTGAGGAACTATGGGTGTTACGCCCGTTTGGAATCCATGCTCTGCTCTGGAGAGATCACACAGTGATCTGGTTCAGGCCCCTCTGAGGACCGCCCACCTCCTCAGCTTCCCTCGCAGAGCCCCCTGGGACCAGGCATCCTCCTACGGCTCCCACCTCGTCTGGTATCACTCTCCTTGTCTACTTTGAGCTGATGCTACCAACCGTTGTTTATTCCTCCGAATGTGCCAGGCTCGTGCCCACCTTAAGGGCCTTGCTCATGCTGTTGTTTCTGCCCAGTGCGTGCTCCCTTTGGATCTTCCCTTGGCTGACTTTTTGTTTGTTATTCAGTGCTCAAATTACTGGATTTAAATGACCTCTCCACAGAGAACTCTTTCCTGACTACACAGTCTAATGGGGCCAAAGCCAACAAAAATCTCAGTGGTTTTCTCTTCCGCACAGCACCAATCACTATCTGATATTTTTCTTATTTGTTAATTTATTTATTGCACACTTTCTATACCTTCTAAAGAAGATAAACTCTGTGAGAACAGTTGTGTTTGCAAATACATTTTCCTGGTCTGTTGCTTGTCTTTTTCATGTACTCAGTTATGTCTTGTGAAGCACAAAGGCTTTTAAGTTTGATGAAGTCCAATGTATCAATTTGTTCTTTTACAGATCATATTTGTGGCATCATGTCTATAAAATCTTTGCTTAGCCCAAGCTCTTGAAGATTTTCTCCTATGTTATTTTCTAAATGTTTTATTGTTTTAGCTCTGACAATTAAGCCTATGATCAAATTTGAGTTAAATTTTATGTATACTGTAAGGTAAGGGTCTAAGCTGATCTTTTTGCCTGTGACTATCCAATTGTCCCAATACCATTTGTCCCTAAGGCTGTCCTTTCCCCAATGCATTGCATTGGCACCTTTGTTGAAAATCAATTGACCATAAATGTAAAAATAAATATAAAAATTTGTTTCTGAACCCTCAGTTCTGTTCCATTGATCTATATGTCTATTTAATGATGTACTTGTTTTTCATTTACTTTATTGGAGTGACATGGATTAAAATAATTATATAGATTTCAAGTGTACATTTCTATGATGTATCATCTATATATATACTGTGTGCCCGCCACCCAAAGTCAAATCTTCATTCATCATCATGTATTTGACCCCCTTTACTCTTTCCTATCCCTGACCCCCCACTTTCCTCTGGTAACCACCATAGTGTTGTCTGTTTCTATGAGATTTTCTTTGTTTTTCTTGTTTGTTTATTCATTGCTATCAGTTTTATAGCCCACATATAAGTGAAATCCTATAGTTCTTGACTTTTTCTGTCTGACTTATTTCACTTAGCATGATATGCTCAAAATAATGGTTCACTTTTCCATCAGTTGTTTCTTAAATCTTTTTAGAATTTATTTTGATTCATGGTATAAGTTTAGGGTTGAAATGGAGGGTTTTTAAAAATTTCATAGGTTATGCTATTACAGTTGTCCCATCTCTCCCCTTTATTACCCTCTGCCCTGCACACCTGCTCCCACCCACATTCCCCCTTTAGTTCATGTCCATGGGTCATACATTTAAGTCCTTTGGCTTCTGCATTTCCTATACTATTCTTAACCTCCCCCTGTCTATCTTCTACCTACCATTTATGCTACTTACTCCCTGTAGCTTTCTCCCCTCTCCCCTCACCAACTCCCTCTCTGATCTCCATTTCTGTGGTTCTGTTCCTGTTCTAGTTGTTGGCTTAGTTTGTTTTTGTTTTAGTTTTAGGTTTGGTTGTTAATAACTGTGAGTTTGTTGTCATTTTGCTGTTCATATTTTTTATCTTCTTTTCCTTAGGTAAGTCCCTTTAACATTTCATATAATAAGGGCTTGGTGATGATGAACTCCTTGAACTTGACCTTATCTGGGAAGCACTTTATCTGCCCTTCCATTCATTCTAAATGAAAGCTTTGCTGGATAGAGCACTCTTGGATGTAGGTCCTTGCCTTTCATGACTTCCAATACTTCTTTCCAGCCCCTTCTTGCCTGCAAGGTTTCTTTTGAGAAATCAGCTGACAGTCTTATGGGCATTCCTTTGTAGGTAACTGTCTCCTTTCCTCTTGCTGCTTTTAAGATTCTCTCCTTTTCTTTAATCTTGGCTAATGTAATTATGATGGGCCTTGGTGTGTTCCTCCGAGTTTTCCTCCCTCAAAATGTCTAACGAATATCCTGGCATTGTTTATCGAATAACCCATTTCTTCTCCATTGATTCATTTGTTTGTCAAGTGGTTAAAAGACATTTTTACAGGAACCTCTTCTAAGCTACTCTGACTCATCTCATTTTTCCCCTCCCAGCACTCCAGAAGCCCCTAATTCTGTATTCTGTTTAACCAAATGACAAAAACTGTCCCTGCCTCAAAAGAGCTTAGGTTGGCAAATAGGAAGAGGACATTGACATGTTAGGATAATAAACAGAGAACAGATATTGACACTGGGCCTCAGAAAGGGCTCCTGCACTTGTGGGGCAGTAACAGAGATGAAGGGCCTCTCAGGGGAGTTTCATGTTTGCTTTGGGTGGGGCTGTGGACACTTAATCTGAAAGTCACCCAGCCTCTGCTCAGTCTGTTCCTACCTATTTGTCTGACACTATTTTAATCTTCTGGTGGAGGCTGTGGGGGTTTTAAGCATCAAATGACTATGAAATTCTGAGGGAAGACTCCACCTACTTCAACAGAGTTTAAAAGTTCAACATTTTTTTCCGTGATGACACTCAAGACTTGCTTGGGTACAGCTGTATGACAGGTGATCCCATTAAGTTTCTTTTGGTCTTAAGAGGCTGTGAAACACCGTTGAAACCAAGAAGATGAAATGATACTCAGAAACATACAAACTACTTCATTTTGTCTCAAAAAATGCCAGTGTTACAGAGGCTTCATTAAAAAGAATGAAATTGGACTTGCCTGAAAATGCAGTGTGGTTGGATTGACTTAGACCTGTCCTGTTTGCAAGGGACAGTGACATGCATTAGACAAGGACACATCGAGAAGAGTTAAGGAATCAGGGAGCCAATTTCGATGGCTCTCTAGCCAGGCTTCCTCAGACTGGTCGCCTAGGCTACACGGTGGGCAAGTGTCTTACTTGGGGCTAGGTCAAAGTCACCACCACCTTCACTGCAGCCACCACCACCATCAACCAAACCAAACTTTACTTATTTTAAAATACCCAAAACTTGTCTGCATTTCCTAAATCATCAGGAACTGGGCTTTCTGAGCTTTTGGTAACTCAGCCTAAAAATTAACTTAGTGTATTTCTTTTTACATGTTGGCTGTTGCTATCCCTTTCCCGAGGGATACTCGGAAAGGTAAGGTGGTTAGAAATAAATGAGAGATTTTTTTTTCTCCTCCTCTCACTCTCTTTCCCTCTATAAAGAAACTAGGGAAAATAAATCATTGGCAATTTTGTTAAATCTTGAGTTGCCTTTTGCAACTTGTTTATACCTATCATGAAAGTAAATTTATGATAAATTCAAATTGCATGAACATTTTATAGATGCCTTCTAAACTAAAAAATGTTTTAAAAAATTTTACACATACTGTTTGTATCCTTTTGAAATTTAATGCCTAATAAAAGTTTATTCTCCCATTAATGATTTTTTTTACGGTAGTAGCTTTTGAACCTTTTCAGAAGTGAACTATTTTTCAAAATTCGAAATCTTAATGGTTATCTATTGCTGTGTAACAAATCACATCAAACTAAGTAGCTTAGAAGAATTACAGGGGGTTGTTCATTTGCCAGTCGGCAGTTGCTTCAGGCTCAGCAAGGAAGAGCTCCCCTCTGCTCCACGTGGTGTCAGACATGGTGGCTCAGCTGAGGTGGTGGGAGCCACTTTCAAGATGGTGTCACTCACGTGGGGCACAAGTCATCACATAGGGCCCTGGAAGTCATTCCTCGAAGGACGTTGGCTTCCACCCTTTGTGAGATGGGAAGCCGCCGGAGGGCTCTGAGTGCGTGTGTAATTCACGTGCTCACAAAATTACCTAGGCTGCCATGCAGGGAGCAGGGAATAAAGTAAAAGAGGGTCGGCTGTCCGAGTGGGAGGAGGGCACCTGTTGGGAAGCCACTGCTGTGACACAGGTGAGAGGTGTGGTGGCAGCCAGAGCATGTATAAGATGGATTATGTTTGGACTAATATTCATCTATGCTTTCTTCTACTTGTTTTATGGCATTATTAGGACACAGGAAGTGAGTTTTGCTGTAAGGTTTGAGTAGGTGTCAACTATGCTAATATTTCTGGAGCACCGATTCTTCATCTCTTGCTTTCACAGTGCAGGAAACCATTGGGTACTCAAACAGTACTGATTGACCTGAACAGTTAACTTAGCTCAGGTAACATCCGAGTACCTGCTAATAAAGTTCCTGCCTGGCCTCTGGTTGGGATGCAACACAAATGAACACTTGGCAATTTAGGTCTCTTTGTGGTAA
>PVKM010007368.1:24014-41791 GCA_004027735.1 Carollia perspicillata | reverse complement strand
GGAGGGAGAGGTCACTGTGTCCGGAACTGCTGCCAGGCTGGGTGAGACAAAGGGAAAGGAGAGGAACCGTCATCGTGACAACAGTGTGTGTGAGGCAGTGGGGACACATGCCTGGGGAGTTCCTAAGAGAATGTAAGAAGGAGGGAGGGACAGGGAAACTACAAGCAACTCTTTCAAGCTCAGCTACAAAGAAAAGCAGAGAAATGGGATAGTTTCTGAAAGAAAACACAGGGACAGCAGGGGACTCTGAGTCCCAGAGCTGCCACAGTGCCTTCAACACTGACGCAGAAGGTCCCTTCTCTACACTACCGCCCAAGTCTCTGCTCAACCAGCCCCTCGGACTGTGGACTCCGGGGGAGGCAGAGAGGCTGCACAGAGGAGGTGGAGCCATTGGGCCCCCGCCGCTGTTGGCAGGCTCTCCCCGGACTGACTGCACGCCAGTACTCGGTGAACAAGACTGTCAACATCCTCACCCTTACAGAGCTTCACCTGAACAGGAAGCTACATGCAAGTAAGCAGGCCACACTGCTAGAGCAAATTCACAGTTATGCTCGAGGAGCGCGTGCTGCTACAGAAGCACACTGGAGAAGCATCTGACGGGGCTTAGTTATTCAGGGAAGGCTTCTTAGATGAAGTACTAGGCTGAACCTGAAGGTCAAAGGTAGAAAAGAAAAAGTAACAGGAGGAATCAAGACAGGCAGCACACTGTGGATTCCTCTGGACTTACCTGGGGGCAATGGAAATGCATTACGCTACTTTAGAGCAGGAGAATGCCCCCTGAGAGATATGGCTGCCCTGGGGATGCAGGGACTGGGAAGAGACATTACTGCAGGCAGAAGGTGAATAGTGACGCAGTGGAGGCAGAAAAAAAGGTGACCAGACTGTCAAGATCGAAGAGGCCTGTCACAGACCTGGTGACTGGAAACAGGGGACAGGAAGGGGCTAAAAATGCCAACTGTTCCTAGCTCTGCAGATGCAAGAGATGAACACGAACTTAACCGTTAGCCCTAGCCACCTTGCCGTTTCCTAGGCAGGCCAGTCTTACTTTCACCCATCTGCTACTGTATTTACGAGCAAGGAGGCTTCTGTCGCTACACAAACACCAGCCTTCTCTCCCCCGGACAAACTTTGTGAACTCCACGAGTTTTCTGCGAACTGGGACACCAGGCATTTGATGGTGGTGATACATTTCAGATTAGGAACTAACTCCCTTTTCAAATACATGTTCAACGCAGACTCTCCATGTCCCTAAAGAAAAGTTGGGATGAGACAACAGAAAATGAACATAACTTCTCGAGGGCCCAGAGTTCATTTTTCACCAAAATGTGTGGCTTTTAATGAAAAAAAATTTTCTTTTCTTTCTCTGTGACTGGTGAACAATTCCAGATTTAGAACTGTCCAAAGTAAAGTGAATCGAACCTGCACAGCCCTGCTCACTAGGAGGCCCACACCGACGCGGTCCACATGCTGAGCCTCAACGTCAGGGGGGCTTCAGGAACACAGGGGGACCCCGACTGCTGACTCAGTCTGTTTTTTAAGGACGTGCAGAACCTTAGAGGCCGAAAACTACCTAGTCCAGAACCGATCTCTTAACCAGTTACTCCACAAAAAAGTAAACATTAAGTATCTCTTTCCATGGGACCTGATGTTCTATCAGGAAAAAAAATAACTGTCTTGAGTTTTTTGAAGGGAAGATGGGGCTGCTGGATTTTCTTTTTGAATTCTGCCACTAAAGGTAGTGAGGTTCCTTAGTATTTGTTGTTGTTGTTGTTGAAATAAATGTCCGTCCTAGCAAATCTGCTATCAGCAGGCAGAACCTAGTTGTGTAAGGTTCTGGGACATAAACGTGTCTATTCTCACTTTGTGAAATGCCACAGGAAATTACAATCCTTTATGAATGTCATCGCCACAGAAGGGCTCATAAAACGGCTCAAAAGGAATCCAAAATATCTGGTTGGATTTCTTCCTTTACAAATGTTTCTTGAAAGAGTCACAGGCCTCCATTTTGAAACCCTCCTGAACAACTCTGGAGCAAGCTCTGGTCTCTTGTGTAAATTGGCCGCACAACAAACTAAAACAGAGCTCCTCCTTTGTAACAGCGCTAGTCTCAATACAGAGGCTTGACTGAGCAATCTGCCTTTCGGATTAACTTTCAGCCCTTGCCTCTCTAAATTCTTATAGTACAATGGGCCGAGGATATTAATCTTCAGAAAAAACAGAAAAAAGAAAGTTCGGTGGGGAGAAAGAGATAAAATAGGAATTTAAATCCTAATAAAAAAACACTTTTCATCTGTACACTTTCATTCTGAAATATAAGATCAAGGGTGTTTGATATTCTAGGTAATTTTTTAACTGCCATACAAAAAACACCTGAAGTGTGTAATCTGTTAAGTACAGAGCAAGATAAAATGTCTACAAGGTAAATACACCAACGTGCCCACTCCACAGATTGGTGACAAACTAGTAACTGCACCCATCTGTCCCTGTCAGTCTGACTTCCGTCACCATAAATCTCTTTGATGGTTTTGAACTTTGTGAATTATTTATAAATGCAATCATATAGAGTGTTTCATCTTATTTTAACCAGGGCATAATTTCATTTCTAACAAGGAAGGTCTTCAATCATTTTTGAAGGGGAGGTGTGATGTGCAGGTCTTGTAAGGGGCCTTCTTGCTATTTAATAACCTTTACAGTTCTTGAACGACTCTCAGCAGGGTACTCCAAGGAGAAATAAAGTTATATGACCAGTGTTAGAGCCCTGAACATACAAGTCCAACACCCCAGCTTACCTTCTGCAGAATCTCTCATATTTGCAGAGGCGGAATCTGGCTCACTTGTCTTCAGCTGTATGTCTTCAGCTTTATTGCCTTTGTTTTTATTTTCCTGGGGTTTTTTCTTCCCTGAAACACATCATTTAGTTATTTGTTCATTCATTCATTCATTCATTCATTCATTCACTATTACCCTGAGCTCTTGAGGAAGACAGTTGCTAATCCAATCACAACAAACTGTCTATTTCTAGGCAACTATCGTTTCAGATTCCTAAAGAAAGGAACACATGACAAATACAAATACTTTCAAGTCATGTCAGAGAAAAGGAAAAACCCACAAATTCGTATTTCTGAGAACCTTGGGTATAGTTCCCTCTTAGCTGTAACAACTATCACACTAGTAAGATAACATATCCTAGAAAAGTTAATAATGGTGATGTCACAGGAAACCTGGATAACAGCACCAAGTTCTAAGACCACACACATAAGAGGGGCTGGCCGAAGTCTGGTTATTTATAAGAAGTGCATTAGGAAAAACAGTATGGGGTAACTTGGGGCCCTTTCAGTAAAGATGTGACTATAACTGTCCAAGTGAAACAACAGAAGCAGAGATTCTGCTGAGCTGCAAGGAACACACAGGCACAATGGCTCGACCGTCGAGGGCAGAGTAATGGCGAACGACTCACTGTCGGCCGGCAGGGCCGGGCGTGCTGCGGGTCCCGAGGGACTCTCAGCTCGAGGTCCCAAACAGCTCAGCGTTTCACGAACAATTCGGAGGCTGGACTTCAGGAAACATTAACTGAATGCCAAGTGACACCACAGTTCAGAAGACACGAGGAAAACGCAGCCCATTTCTGACAAGCTGCAAGAGCGGACTCAAGTCACCAACACACTCGGGAAGGACAAGCAGTTCATGACAGAACTTGCTACTCCTGGAGGTTCAGAGGTTCAGTCTCTCTTGGTTTTAACCAGAAGTTGCCGGCCTTCTTTGCCATTTTTAAAATTCTAAGTCTCTTATGCCTGGTAGCTTTTATTTTTCAATTTTCAGACTCAGAATAGGTTCCTATCACCTTGCCCCAACAATGTCCTATTTCTGCGATGCTCTCCTCAACCCCCCGAGCTTTTCCTAACAGGCCTCTAGCCATCTTTCCCTCTGAGTCAGACACACTAGACACCACTGGCAGCTTCTGGAAAATGGTATTCTCCATAACAGAGAATCACTATGGAACAGCATAATTAACCAAAATGTAGGTAAGAGATAAAAATTAAGATCAGAGACACAAAATATCATCACTGCAAAGATCATAATGGTTAAAAATAAAAACATCAGTTACAGTACAAAGCAAATATTAATCCTTAAAAAATATAACCAGATTTTGAGAAATATTTAAGAGATTCAACAAGGGAAAAAGTACATAATACTTAATAATCAGCCATTTAATGTTAGTCTTAAAAAGAAAATTCTAAAATACCATTTAAAATCTCTAATTCTTCAGTAAGAAAACCAGTTTTCTGCAACTGTGTATGAGTTCCCTCAGACAATTTCTGAAACAAGTCAGTCCGCTCACTTCCAAAGGCAGCTGAGAACAGAGCTCCACTGGAACCGCATCCAGGTAGGAACAGAGGCGGAGTCTTCAGAGAAAAGGTACATTCGCGTCTCCAGGTAGAAGGATTATAAACCAACCCCTCTGAAAGGGGCGAGGCCGTGAAAACACGTCACCACTGCAAAAAGTCACCTCCTTTTTCAAGCCCTTCCCGTCAACAGCACTATCTGATGATGACAATAGCTCCTGAGGAATCCAGTTGTGCTTCAGGGAACTTGGATCCTAACCTTTCGGCCAGTTGTCTGATCTTCAGGATGACACACCCGGCCCACAGCAGACTGCTGGCAGCAAACAAGGCAAATACCAGTGACTGGCTACTAACGTCAGCTGCTCTAGTTCTGCAGGTAGTGTCTCATGAGATCCATGTAAGGCAGGGGTGGCAAACCCATTTTCACCGGGGGCCACATCAGCCTCATGGTTGCCTTCAAAGGGTCGAATGTAATTCAGGACTGTATAAATGTAACTGCTCCTTAACCGGGGCGAGGAGCTCAGCGCTGCCGCTGGGTAGAAGCTGGGTAGAAACAAGGTGCCGGGCCGGATAAAACGAGGGGGCGGAGGGTGGGCCTTGTGTTTGCCGCCTGTGCTGTAAGGGCTCTTGCTTGCCCTCAGATGCTTCATTCAAATATTATATTTAGAAAAGATTTCCCCTGGATCAAAATCAGTCATTTGTTGTAAGACATCAGTACTATCTCATGTCCTCCAAAAAGGCCTCTTACT
This sequence comes from Carollia perspicillata, assembly GCA_004027735.1. Classification (NCBI taxonomy): domain Eukaryota; kingdom Metazoa; phylum Chordata; class Mammalia; order Chiroptera; family Phyllostomidae; genus Carollia; species Carollia perspicillata. The sequence continues at coordinate 36,699 of PVKM010007368.1, read as the reverse complement.
TTCTACTCTCCACAGATACACGCTTTTGAAATACAAAGAAACAGCGGTGTGGTCCAAACCTTCCCTCTTATGCATAAACCTCACATGTATTTAGGAACATTGCACTGTGAAATTTAACAGAAATACAGATGCCAATTTATTGTAATACAATCCCTTGCAAAAGATTTTCTTTAACCTCTCAAGCACTATAGAGGCTAGTTAGCAGGTGATACAAAAAAGGTACATTGGCCTATATGTAAACAGCATACTGAGATTTCTAGATTTTTATTATAATAAAGCAAAGCACAACTTTAATGATACCATTCCTTAACATGTACTCAGAATGAGACCAGATGACTATCTAAAAGGTAAAACTACTATTGGAAGTTTTATTCTCTGCCTAGCTGATACTGAATGTCAACTGTCTATTTTTGGACTCTCCGAACCCAACCAGTGAGAAGGGTCCCTCCCGTCCCCAGGTGCCCTCTTTCAAAGCCACCACCAGGAAACCGTGACACCCTGGGAAGAGAAGCCACTTGTGGCAGGTACATCTGTAGCCTATTCCAAGGGTCGCCAAGGGCATCCCACCCCGGGCTGCACAGGCTGGACCCCAGGGCGCCTCCGCCGCAGCTGGGAGATAGCGGGGCCAGGCCACACTCTGGTATGGGGCTGCCCAAGGCATCAGAGGATGCTCAAGCCACTTCACTGACCTTCGCCCACTAGATGCCGGTGTCACTACTGCCCTTCCAGTGTGACAAGCAAAAGTCCCCAGACATGGCCAAATGGCTCGGGGGGCATTCTCCCCCAGTTAAGAACCACAAGGCTAAACCAAAATAACATGGGCCACTAAAGACCTGCAACTCTGCAGTTTATACATTTATGAGAAATTTTAAAAGTATTCGGATACCACTAATAAACCAATTCTAAAAACAAAGAAATGGAAAATTAAATTTACCTAAGTACCTTTCGGTGAACACTGATGAACTTAGTTTTATGATGGAAATGCATCTATCGTGAATCTAGTTAACACCATTCATTCATGGAACTGAAATCCTCTGATACACAAAATGCTTTTCTCCATCTCTGTCAGAACATGGAACACTTGAGCTACCTCCCATCAGGACTGCAGACTAGTGGTGAAGGAACTATTGAAATCACCTGTCCTGCCTGCTATTTCACAAGAGAAACCAAAGGCCAAGCTCCCACAGGAACCACCCAGTCTGGGACAGATCAGAAGCCAGGGCCTGTGTGTCCTGAGACTCACACTGAGGTGTGTCTGGTGTCCCTGACACAGGCAAACATCACAGTAACAGGTGGTGGAAACAGTTCCATTTCCTTAAATCCGTACATTCCCCCCCCCCCCCGGGTATTTGGTTTCAGTTCTATATATAATCAAATTAAAATAAAAAGCAAACCTACAACCAAGAATACCCTGAGTGATGACTTTTACGAAGAAGAGGGGGATGGCTGGCCTCTATCTGTGAGAGCCGGCGCAGCAGAGCCCACTGGGAGCCTGGTAAGTACACGTGTGCACTTACCATCAGGTTCCTGCAGGGTCCTACACAGAGGCTACTGCCAGCTGCGTGCTCCACTTGCTCTAAACAAGAAAGATACAGGAATGAAACACAAGGAAAGTGAAATGGAAACAATGACAAAGAACACAATGAAGCACAGAACAAAACTGTATGCTTATATATAAGGAAAAGAAATATACATACAAAGATGAAGAAAACGAAATGAGACAGAAGGAAAATAGCAGTTATCTATCGCATCAAGATTCTCACCAAACAAACTGTAAATTAATCTCTGCCCTTAGTTAGGGGTGGGAGGCGGTAGGTATACTTACTCTCAGGCCTGTGCCATGCCCATGTGGTGAGACAGATGCTTTTACCACTTAAGTACAACTCCTCTAGACCCCAAAGTGCCATGCCATGCCTGTCATTTTAGAGAGACACGTCAGGACCAGAGAGGTAAAGTCATCTACCCGAGGCCACGCAACTAAATTAGCTCTAGAGTCAGAACTAAAACCCAAGAATCACGACGCTAAAAGTGCTCCTTCTACCGTACTTGTTTCTGAAGACCTAAAGTGGCATAATAAGAATAACTTACTCTTTAGAAAGCACTTTATATCCATTATTTTACTCACAGGCAATGAAAGTGGTATAAAGACTCCCACTGCATTTACAGAAAAGGAAAAATCCAATTGGAATGCAGACTTTTTTCCACTTCAATTTTATCTATGCCAGAAATAAGTATAAGTCAACAGCAGAGAAGCCCAATCTGAGCAAGTATGATTCACCATTAAATAATATCAATAAAACTGGTTTTCTTGTAAAATAGCTACCATACAGAAAAACCTGACAGCCACAATGATGAATTTTTTTTAAGATTTTATTTATTTTTAGAGAGAGGAGAAGGGAGGGAGAAAGACAGGGAGAGAAACATCAACATGCAAGAGATACATCAATTGGTTGCCTCTCACACGCCCCCAACCAGGGACCTGACCCACAACCCAGGCCTGTGCCCTGACCCAGAATCAAACTGGTGACCTTAATCCACTGAGCCACACCAGCCAGGGCCACCATGAGGACTTTTCAAATACAATGTGAGGCATTTACGCTGCTGCCACATGGGATGCAAGGTGCAAAACCAAAACTCCTACAGTGTCACATGAGTATGTTCTGGACTACGTCACACTCTTCCAGTAAGGTAAACAAACGCCAGGAAATTCTGGAGAATAGTGTTTCATTTAAAAGTGTTCAGGCATCAGATGGAATGCAAAATTCTAGAAGGCTGGCTCAAGTTTCATTAGAAATTCATCACAACAGGGAAGGCTCATGCATTCAGTGATTTGAAGGAATTAAATTTAGAACCCCATGTAACTCTACGTGCTCTGCCTCCTCACTGGGAAGCATCTCTGAAGTAGAAAATCAGAATTTCATAACAGCAGGTCTCTGCAGTCTTTGGGGAGCTCCCCATCTCACTCAGTTGATCCTGAACCTGCAAGACCCCATCAGGGGGAGCTGCCCAGGGTACCACAGAAGATCATCAAGGAAACGAATGGGCTGCCCTAAACAGAAACAGACACCAGCTGTGCCTGCAGCCTCCAGTCCCCACCACTCTACCCAGCCCATGATCCTGCACTGGACTCTCATCCTCTCCACTTCCCACAATTATCTCTGATCTCATCATGACAAAACCCAAAATTTTTTCAGCCTTTACCAGCCCAATTTTCTCCTTTAACGTCTGACAGTTTGATGGGTCTTACATTCTTTCTTTTTTTGGTGGGGGGTGGGGGGGGTACTTTCTTCAGATTACTCTCCCCAGCCCTATGACACTATCGTCTAGAATTTCCTGCTTTTTGTAACCATTCTTTTATAAAACCCTCCTCTTCTTCCTGCCCTTGGACTTGGGAGACTGGAAGCATGCCTCCACATGAAGCTGAAGAAAGGCTTCAACCACATGTTGTGTCAGGGTGAGGGCAGAGATCTCAGAGCACAGAAGAGACACGGAATGAGAGAATTAGGGGGCTACATTAAAAGGTAAGAGAGAGAAGAGGAAGAAGCCTGAAATTTGGAGGAGCCATAAAGATGGTCTCAGGTGGCTTCCCCCACTTCACAAACACACCTCTCTGAGCTCTATCTCATCACATGAACTAAAATCTCACTGCAAGTTTGCAGCAAAACTGGGGCTTTCATTCCCATCCAATTCATTACGCTATTCAGGGTGTTCTCGCAGCCTCGTTAGTGACACTTTCTGGGTTCTAATTCTACCCTTAAAAATGAGAATTCACTGTGCCATCTGCATTTCAGGCAAGTTTGGGAAACTCATCACAAACACTTAAAATCATTATACATCTTGCTGAGTTTCTGAAAGTAAAGGGCGTGATTTTCCTGAGAGCAAGCCAGCATGGCACTGATACCAGCCCCAGAGATGTCTGGTTTCGAGAGGTAAGCCAGAGTCCTGAAAGCAAATGAAAAGCTTAACTGGAAAAAAGCATGAAATTCACATCAAATGATATTTTTTATAGGGTTAAAAAAAGAGCAAGCTCTCCAACAGATCAGGTAGCAAGGAAAGAGAATCAATGGACAAGAGCAAAGAATGAGCTAGCTCCAGGAGCGGCTAAAGTGACGCTGCGTGTGAGCTGGTAAAGGCAGGCGGGCGGGCGGGTGGTGGTGGTGGTCCAACATTCCGCAGTTGGTGTGATGAGTAGACGGAAGCTGGAAACATACATACAACTAAATTTTCTGCAACGAATTAACAGTTCATTTCAAAATAATTTCAATATCCTTGATGTAGGCTTAAAATTTTTTTAAAAATGATTGGGTACCTGACAGTGACCAAAGTCACTAACAGGACCACCAACCAGGAAGCCTGGAGCAGCAGGACTGATGGGAACAGTGGGAAGGACACCTGGACCAGACAGGCTTCCACAGACGTCACAGCACTGCACACGGGGTGTGCCAACAGCCGCTCAGAAGGGCCCTTACAAACGGCCCAGGTGAGACCAGCGGGCGAACAAGCCACTTAGAGCCTCAGCCCGCCGCCGTCTGTGGTGCTTGAGACAGAGAAATCTGGAGCAGAAAGATGCCGTAACAGTTGGCTTTTACGACAATAGTATGCGATGCATTTTTTATAGACTTCTTTTCCACATAAAATCACTCTGAAATGTACCTGATGGCAAAAACTCTGCTAATCTCCTTGGACATTAATTTGAAGTCTTTTTTGTGAACTCGCCAAGAGCTGTCTGTAACCTAGAGGCAAATGATAAAAATAAAGCCTCTCTGGTTGTATTGAAACAGGGCTCTAGGCCCTGCTTCCAACAGAAACAATGGAAGAGCCCAGGCGACTTCAGCCGTGCGGCTCCCTGCATACATTCCTGGGATGCCTGCATCACGCCAGGGCTGCGCAGCCTCCTCCAGCCTTCACCGCTGGGCTCCGCCCCCAGCCCCTCCAAACGCCAGGCTGATGGGAAAACAGCGAAGATTACACCTGAAGGGGACCTTTCAATTTCTCTAAAAAAAAGGCTTTTAGAGGCTTTGACTGGATAATTCCAAATACTAGAAATAAACTTTTGTAAATTCAAATTAAGAAAGTAACTTCCTTACACTCTGGAACCTCAAAAAGTCTTGTGGCATACACAAAATTATAAAACAGACTAGTTAAATAGTTCTGAAATGTAAGCAAATAGTCTGTTCTGTTTTTAAATTATTTTAATTTCTAGAATTCTTCTCATGGATTTTCAGGAGCCTTTATTTTACAGAGAAAAAACATATATACCTAAAGCCTGAAACCTCACATATAAAAATGTGAACTGGCAACTACAAACTGAAGAACTGACTGCAGGTTCGGGAATTAGACTCCTGGGGCCAAACACGCCAGGACTGGGAGCTGAGCAGAGAGGTGGTTGGTGTGTTCCCAGTGCCTGGCAACCCCTAAAACGGAGGAGACGGCCACACCCTAGAGAATTGGTTAGTCTCACCTAAAGAAAAGGCGTTTTTTCCCTGTCAAAGCCCATAACAGATTTTACAATACCATATCCTGATGGCTTGACTTAGTTCAGTTTAAAAAAATTTTCAAGGAGTAAAACCTAGATATAAATCTGAATCAAGAAACAATTGCAAGACTTCAAATTCATTCTTTACAGAACTGATCACAGGAACAATGGTCACACTATATCCCTTACTTAAAAAAATCAGTCCAGTTTATCCATCAATGTAAACTGAGAGGACCTACAGTAAGATGCTGGCAAGGGGCTCCCACCGATGTGAGCACTGATGAGGGTATGATGCCTGTTTCCCTATCTGGTTGTATTTTCTCACTTTTCTAGCTGAGCATTTGCTTACATTATGCAAAATAAAATAATAATAATAATAATAATAATAATTAATAATAATAATAATAATATCTTTCAAAAAATACCTGCAAATGCGCAATTAGTGAAGCCATTGGAAATGTTTCTTTTGGTTGAGATTAATATATGTAATTCTATAAAAGTACAATTTGGAAAAGGCCTCCACTTCCACCCTTGCCTGCAGAGCAAAAGGTCTTGCTGAAATGTTTCTCAGTTTTCTGGCTCCTACCTCAACACACCAGTTTAAGTGTCCAGAAAAAAGCACTGTTTTTTTCTGGACACTTAACATCAAAACACCAAGTCCACAATGCACAGTTATAAAGATTTAAAAGGGACTTAAAATATTCCTAACAGACATTATTAAGTTATCAAAACTGCTTAAGCATTCAGATGACCACTGTCGGCTTCTGGTGTACATCCTCCAACTCCTTTCCCATGCGTCGCATTCCCTCCAACAAAAATTCACCTGCCTCCTTGCAAGAAGCCACACACTTCCTACCCTCTTTTTGTTTCACCCAGCACTTTTTTTTTAATATTTTATTTATTTATTTTTAGAGAGAGGGGAAGGGAAGGAGAAAGAGAGGGAGAGAAACATCAATGTGTGGTTGCCTCTCATGTGTCCCCCACCAGGGACCTGGCCCGCAACCCAGGCAAGTGCCCTGACTGGGAACCGAACCGGTGACCCAATGCTTCACAGGCCCGTGCTCAATCCACTGAGCTACACCAGCCAGGGCCACCCACCACTTTTTAAATCAGAAGTCTAATTCAAACAGTCATACTGGGTGCCTCCCAGCTGTAAGCCAAGGCTCAGGGTTTGGGCAGTGGTCTGTCATGACCAGGAGGGAACTGGTCATTAGCTCTATTTTGCTTCTCCTAAAATGCAAAAACTAGACAATGGCATTGGAATATGACGCACTTTGGTAGAGGTTTAAGAAATTCACTTATAAAAAGAGAATTTACAGAGATACTAAACTCCCTACTCCCTCTGTTCTACCGTGAAGTGACACATTTCATTCCAGGATAATTTCTAAGACATCATGACTATTGCTAGATAATCTCATTCCCTTTTGTCCAAGCCCTTAACTTGGGCATGTTTCCCATCAGCCCCTTTCCTGCCTGGTCACATGGACTGAGGCTTCACTCACTACTCCAGCAGAAAGAGCTTGGTCCACTCCAAGCTGGTGCATGAGCCCTGGCCAGCACAAAGTCACCCGCTCTGACAAACTCCAAACTGCCAGGGCCATCTTTCAGATTCAAGAAGCAGAGAAGGAACTAAAGTGTATTCTCATAAAGTAATTATTTTTTAAATCATAAATTACATTTAAGTTCTGCTCTAGTTTTTCTTCTTATTGATCTTCACCTAAAAACAAACTCCTACTACCGTATTCTCTAATGCACTAGCCGGTATCAGACTATAGTGCTATTCAAATTCAGCCCAAACTCACTGTATCTGTAGATTAAAGTTTTTTCCAAATGCTTTATAAAGTGTCTGAAAGAACAGTAAAGAGGTATTTTGATACTTCTTTGGTGCTTATCAGCTGTAAGGCCCCTCCTCAGGAGCTATGGGGAACTCACATATTCCACTACAAAGCTGTCTGCCCTGAAGGAATTCAAAACTGAAGTTACACGTCTAACTTCGTAAAAACAAGCAAGCCCCTTTGAGAAAAGGCCCTACTGATGTCAAGAAGCAACTTTTGAGTATAAAAATTGTTCCAGGGAATCTGTATTTCATTAAAAAAATCCTTAAAGGGAAGGAAAGGAAGGAGGGAGGAAAGATCAGGCTGGAGGGTAGAGAGAGGGAGGAAGGAAGACACATACAGAGAGAGGTGGGCTGCTGCAAACACCCCTCCCCACCCCCCCGCTGTGCTGCCAGGGGCCGCCAGGACACTCAGGAACCTGCTGAGGGAGCTGCAGGCTGCGGCCCTGCTTAGGGGCACAGCCTCGGACCTCGGTTCTTTGCATGGACTCCAGCACTGAGGGCGCAGCCTTTCAGAAAGGGTAAGTCGCCCCCAGTGCAGGTCTCCAAGGATTATCCCATACTGCCCGCGTGGATGCTTCTCTCTTGTCAGTCAGGGGCGTAAAATAATGCCCCTGCGGGGGAAGGGCTCCCACAGGACTAGGCCTTGAAATACAGCTGCCTCCTCGGCCGATGTCCGCACTGGGAGGAAGGGTCTCACTCTCATTTCGGTTGCTCATTTCAGGGGCTCTCAAAAGGTTCTATGTCCCCACAGGTCACACATCTTTCCTGCAAAGAGCTGGCTCCAACTACAGGGAGCCCTCCTGGACTGGGCTCCTCTCCCTCCCAGTGTTGAGGTGGCACGCTGGATAAAATAGGTCCTCAAAGGACAGAGGACCACAAAACTGAAACTGTATTGTACAGCCTTCGGCCACAACTGCATTACTAAGAAGTAATTCTGCTCTGGGCAGATGCGGAGCTATGACAGACACCAGTGATAACTACCCACTACTGTTGTCAGGGGAGAAGATGAGATGATGGGCACAGGGAACCTCACACAGAGAGCCGGACAGGCTCAGTAAACGGAATCAATCGTCAGGATTAGCCACAGCAGACTCTGCTAAACAAACTATAGAAACCCCACGCCTACGAGCCTGAATCGTCAGCATATGTTCCTTCTTATGAAGACAATGGCTTTCTGCTTCCACTAACAACTCTGAATTCATCCATTTGTTTCTTTAATTTGTTCTACATCAAATCACACAATCCCACCCAGATATCAGCATGGAAATGTACAATCCAATGAGGACAGAAGTTTAACTGAGAGAAGAGAGAATGCTGGCAAACACCAACCTCTCTGCCAATATGTACTGATACCCTAACAGCAGCAGTTGTAAATATACTTCGTTTTTAAATCTGTAATCCACTGATTTTATTGTTACTATGTTTAATTTTTTTAAATTAAACATATTAGTTCATAGTTTAGTGGTTCCTAATCTTTTCGGGAAGAAACCTTAGACCCTTTTGAAAATCAGAAAACACCTGCGGCTCCTCTCTCCCCACATAGTCACAAACAGGCATTAACACAAAACATGGCGGCTCAGGGACCTCCTGTGTTATTACAAAGTCAGGCTGTGAGTTTCCATAAATGTGCATATATCAAAGAAAGTATGTATGTGATTCTCGGAGGAGGGAGGGGGAAGGACTCTGCCTCCTCAAATTACTCAATACAAATGCTGCACAAATAATCAGGGCATTTGTTTCCTTAAAACTAAGACCATAAACTTAATTAGTACCATCTCCTCATTAGAAAATGACCCTTTCACACTTCTGGGTTTTTTCCTGACTTCACATCCAGAAGGATGGGAGCTAACAGATCCCTCCTCTGTCACGCACAGCACTGAAATTGCTCCCACACAGTGACTTTCAAGGCCCTCTGATAATTTAACATATAAGAAAATGTATCCAAAATTCATCCAAAATGTCACCTGCCTTAAAACTTGATTATGACAGTCAAGTAGAGCCACTCTGAGTAGTCTGGACCCTGTCAAGGTAAGACAGAAGACCAGGAAGAAAACAGAAAACCCTTCATTAGGGCAGTAAGCAAAAAATAAAATGTTGAGTTCTCTGTCCGCCAACCTGTAACCACTGGTGTCCTAGTTTGCATAACTAGTGGAACAAGACAGCTTTCAAGAAAGATGCGGGTCTCTGGCATCTGAGGAATTCTCTGATGCTGTGATGTCTGTCCAGTTGCAGATGGAAAGAATCTCTTTACTCTTACCTAATTTGCCATCTACTCCATGTCACCAAAGCAAACTACATGGGTTTTTAAAGGACATCTTAAAAGATGTTGAAACTGTTCATTTTTTTTTTAATCCAGAAATGCCACAATAAGCTAACGAACAGGCAGAGTTGCCACAGACCGAACTGGTGCCCGCCGATGACAAGGGAAGAGCCCAAGGTCAGTGTGCCACAGCCGTTCCTATGAGCTCTCGCTCACAGCTCACAGCAACCCTACAAAGTAGGTCTTATCCCCATTTTAGAGACAGGTAAACTGAAGATCAAAACATGCAGAGTAACCCGTCCAAAATCACACTGCCCGACTGGTGGAGCCAGGTCTGGAATCCGGCCTCATAAATCCAAGGGTATGTTCCAGCGCACCACGGTGAAATCCACATACTCCACAGTTCCCAGAACCCAGCTCCCATCTCTCCCCCACCCAACACGCACACACGTTTCAGGATCACCATAAACAAGGTCTCCCTTGGCAAAGTACTCACCAAGTTGTGTTTAATACAGAAGAAGCAGTGAAGTCCCAGCAGTATACTTCCACCCCACTGAAAACCTTTGGGTGGGTGGTTGTTTTTATAATGTGTTTTAGCATTATAAAAACTGACGTTGGGGACGGAGCAATTAAAACAATCATTCACTATTAACACAAAGTTTACCAATTCCACATCCTTTCTGACCACCATCCACGATATTTAGAGGACCCTGCCTCTCGAAAACTGAAGAGAGTCAGATATAGTTAAGCATCACCTCTTCTTGATTTAATATTTTCTATGCTCAACTACAACTATGAACCTAATTTACCTCGGCATACAGTGATTTACCATATTTTCTACCCTGAATTCCTGAATTTATCATTTTGATGGAATCAAGCTTCAAAAGGCATTTGTTAAGCTTAAAACTCAACTTTGCTCATTATCAAATAATCCTCTGATCACATCTTACAAGGAAAAGATACTTCCTGTGATAATACATTTAACAGCTGGTAAAACTCCTTAAAACAAGCAAATTTAGAATCTAAGCCCTTGTTCAAAATTCCAACTAAGAGTGAGACTACTGATAGCCCTTATTTTGTATTATTTGTTTTGAACACCAGGGACAGGGAAATTGTAATTTCAACTCCAATGTTCACCCTACAAAAATCACAATCCAAAATGTGTAAATGGACAAAGAGATTGTTCTGTGTATAAAAGCTCGAAACTGTAACTAACCAGCTCCTGCTGCCTGTACCATAAACCTGGCCAAGATGAAGAACAGACGGACGTCTCCACCAATGCCAAGTTCACGTGCTCAGAGAGGAGGCACTAACACAGGGGGTGGAGGGCAGGGAAGGCCTCCGTCCTCACAGGGACCTTGGACATTCTGCTTAAAGCCAGTCATCACTTTGTTCCACGAAAAACAAATAGTTTCTGATAATCTCATACATTAAAAACAAAAAATACAGCCAACAGAACCAGAAAGGCATATTTCACCCCTGAATTTGGCAAGAGAATGAAAACTGACCGGAAAAAGTCCAACAGTGGAAAGAATAACAAAAGGCACAAAAATCGCCTTCTTGCCCATTTTCAACTGTGTTACAACTTCAAACATGGCACATAATTCCATTTAGAGGTTCTAAATACGAGTGAACAAACCAGTTTGTCTTCATTTTTGTGACATGTGATGTCTTTTGTAGGAAGTCTACAAAAGACTACATCAGGAGTTAGGGTTCTAGGTACAAGAGGAAAGGATTGTTATCACTGTAGCTGCACAGAAACAAGGGGGTGGGCGCTGGATTTTAACTTAGGTTGTACTTAGTGCTTTTCTTTTTAACCCAAGCAAGGACAATCCTCTGCAACTGTACATAAATGACAACAGACAGCTAATTCAATAAGGGTGAAATTAGGTTTCTAATTTTCAGACACTGACTAAACTAATAAAAACACTTAAAAGTCAAAGTTTTGAAAGGATCAAAATTAGCAATTTTAGATGTCACAATCTCATTTTAGAAACTGGTACTTGTATATACCACACACATACAATATCATTATTTCATCATTAGAATAAATCTCTTGCCTTTGAAACTATTCATATAATCTTTGTTCATTAAAAATATATTAAGCAATATATAACATTGAAAATATATGTACCAATTAAAACTTCCATCAAAAAATATTTTAAATTTCAGGGTCACAACTACAAAATGGGAAGAAGAAACAGCTGTAACCTAACCAATGCTACAGAATGCTGAAAACTTTCTAGTCTCTTATCCATAATCCCTCAGGACTTTTTCTTAATACATGCACTGAGTTTTCACCTTTTAAACAACGTTACTGCTACCTAATTTTTACAGAAAAGGGTAGGACAGAAAGGAAAATGCCTAAAAAATCTGAAAAAATGAAAATCCAGATTACTAAGCAGTGCTTCTGTCTCATCTACCAAGGCTTACCAAACCTTCAAGGAACAAGTGCATAAAGTCCCCTCAGTAAAAGTTTCAGGTAGAAAAGGCCGTTTTACATTTTGTTTCAAATTCGAGAAGTTTTTAAAATTTTATAAACATATACACACCCTAAAGAGTCTTTGTGAAATGAATACAAGAAAGAAAGCAACCCCTGCCCTTCGTCAGGAAATGCGAGCGCACACGGACAGGCCAGGGCAACTCCCTCCCCTCATCTGCTTTCCTGCTCTTCTCAGGAATGAGAAAGGTCGCTGGAACAGGCACACTTCACCCCAAAAGAGACCTCTCACGACGGTACTGCTTCAAACAGTTCAGGTGAGCTCCTCTTAAAAGGAAAAAGTAAAAAATAAACAGCTACCCCCATAAGCATTTGACAAAACAAAAAAAAATAACAAACAAAATCTGTATCTTTTATTGACGACAGTGAAAGAAATGAATAACAAGCACCATTTAACTCAATTATATCCACAAACAACTCAGAACTGCACTTACAGTTTCTACATTTAATTTTTAGAGTGTATGTTAATCACAACATGTTCAAGATCCATAAAACTCAGCTTATGAAAACATTAAAAATTATGTTTGACTCAGTCATTCTCAGCATTTGTCCATTCTCAACAAAAAAATACACTGGTGCAGAGGAGGCGGCTAAACACCGTGGGATTCCTGA
>PVKM010007368.1:0-23914 GCA_004027735.1 Carollia perspicillata | reverse complement strand
CTGAGGTGCCTAAAGGAAATGTGATAAATCTATTCAGTCCCTAAGCCCCCGAAGCAAGAATAACGGAAAGCTCTGGTTCTCATCATAACATAGCTTTCTGGTACTGAAGACATCACCTAATCACATTACACTGCCGTATTATTTAGTATTAAAGAGGGCAATTCTAAAGTACATAGTTAAAGTTCATCTTGGATAACTGGCAAAGTCTTCTAGAACACTGCTACTTACTCAGTATAACTATTCTACTTAGAAACATCATGAATAAAACTGGATTTAGGCCAAGCCAAGTAATTTAGTAGCTGGGTGACCCCTCTTTGAGCATCAGCTTCCTCATCCATGGAGGGCAATGATCGCAACGCTCGCTGCTTTGTAGGGCTACTGGGGAGATTAGCAATGATGTACAGATGTGCCTCTGTTTACAATGGGGTCACTTCCTGATAAACCCACAGTAAGCTGAAGATACCACAGTCAAGAGTATGTTTAACCTGACAAACACCACAGCTCAACCTAGGTAGGTTCTAGCGAATGCATTGTCACTTTTGCACCATCGTAAATCAAAAAATCTTAACTGAAACTCCTAAGTTGGACACTGTTCTTACATGCAGCCCCAAGCACAGCACCAGGCACTTGCAAGACATGTTGAAGAAACGAGAGCAACTGCCGTCATGGTCACCATCAACAGAAAACAAGATTCATCACATACACGATGTGCAGATAAATGTAAAATTGTGAGATATGCCCATATCAAAATATAGCACAACAAATGAGTTTGGCCAAGAATTCTTGTAATGCCTGACACTGGTTTAATCTGAGTGGTAAAAAAGATAGCTGCCTTCAGTTCTATCTTTTTCACTGTGAGAAACAGCAGTAGTGGCTTCAAATAACTCTTTCTTCTACGTGTCCTTCAGCTTCCCTAAACATCACCCAAAATATTAACATCAGTAACACCAAACTTCAGGCCCTGGCCAGGTCTCTCAGTTGGTTACAGCATCGTCCAGATGCACTCAGGTTGCAGGTTCAATCCCCAGTCAGGGCACATGCAAGAAGCAACCAATGAATGCATCAGCAAGTGGAACAATAAATCGAAGTTTGCTCTCTCCCTCTCCCTGCCCACTTCCCTCTCTCTCTAAAACTCAATAAATTTTTAGAAAGAAAGACAGAGAGAGGGAGAGAGGGAAGGAGGGAGGGGGAGAGGGGGAGAGAATAAAGCCAGCCTGCAAAACAAAGGGTCGCTGGTTCGATTCCCAGTCAGAGCACATGCCTGCATTGCAGGCAAGGAAGGTCCCTTCTTGGGGACATGTGAGAGGCAACTGTTTCTCTCTTGCACAGTGCTGCTTCTCTCCTTCTCTATCTCTTTCCCTTCCCCTCACTATAAAAACAAATAAGTAAAATCTTTTTTAAAAAAAGGAAGAAAATGTAACCATAATCAAACTTTTTTCCTATTAGGCCAAGTCTCACCTTCCAATTTACATAGGAATAGGAGAACCAGAACCACCACCTGGGTACAGACAGAACACAACGTATTTCCTACTTCACTCAGTTCTAATGTTTTCCATCACGGTATACTTCGGGATTTTTTTTAAGGTCGTTCACCAAAATATGGGTAAACATTTTGCAAAATGCTTTGGAAATTTTTAGTTAATCCACATAATTTCCTTGTAACAAGGTAATATAAGAATCAAAGGCACCAAGCAAAAATACTGACCAACTGATTTACTTAAATTTGGGGCAATTCAGTAGTAGCAGAATTAGGAAGTTTAGAAATTCTGACTCTTAGTGTCAGGAAAATATTAAAACTGTTCTGAGCTTTCAAAAACAGACCACAGCAACGGCAGCAGCAAACCACCTGGCAGGCGACCATCAGGGATGGGACACCCAATGCTCAGCAAGGACATCACTCAACCACAAGGCAGCAGAGCTACAAGAGGGGACGAGGACACCCTTCACTCAGGTCTAAGGCAACAGTCTTGCCAGCCACACAGCATTTACTGCTGGGGTGGCATTTCCGCAGAAACACAGCCACCTCCAACTGCCCCACACCCAGCTCCAGCCCCTGCCAACCAGAGCTATGGTGAGCACCAGTGAGGAGCAGATAGCGGGCCTGCCTACCACACCCCCAGGCCGCAGGTTCAGGGCTGGTCTGCCAGCAACCACAGGCACCACGGTCAGGCTTCTGCCCCTCAGCTCTGGCCAAAGAGCCTGGAAGAGCTGTGCACTACTGTGAAAGGGGAAGAGGGCAAGCTCCACCGAGGCCCCCCTGCTCTCTGCATTTATTAAACGTATCACTAATTTTAACTTTCAATGGAACCCACGCTGTCCTTTCTGCTGCTGCCCACCACCCAGGAGAGTGGACAGGGAGCTGCGCTCTCTGTGGAGGAACAGGCATGGAAAACCTGGGCTGGAGTTCCGTCTGACACTCCCTTGGACAAATTACCCCACCTCACTCATTTCCACATCCGCGCCGGGGCTAGCACAAACCACGAAGATGGTGTGGACGCTACAGAAGCCCAGGCTAACTGGAGTGCCCGTGGGAACACTCAGCATTAAGCAGCAACCGCCGGCCCCATGACTGTCGGGCAGCAGTGCCACACACCTCTGCCCATTGCTCTGCGTCTCCATCAGAGCCTCTTGCTGCATCCGCCTCTTTCTACTTGTCCAGCAGAGTCCTGTGACCTCATGTCTCTGTGAGTTTTTCTTTCCACACCTCTTGCACTGCTCTTTTCTCTCACTCCTCACTTTCCTTCTTACAGGTCCTTCCCACTGTGCTCCACCCTGGGACCACGAAGCAGCATGGCCTCCTCTCCCAAAGGCTCCTGCTCGGCCCCTCCCTATCCTGGACCCCATCCACACCAACGAAAACCCCCAGTACAAGACTGACCTGCACTGAGCTGCAATAAAATGGTTAAGCTCCACCCTGGGTAGTTCCGAGCCATCTCTCCAATGCTCCCTGCCAATCCAGACACCAAATGCAGTGCCTGGTGGAAGAGAAGCCAAGGTGTCTACTCGCAGCCTTGAATTTCATTGCTCAAAATTACTCCTGTGAGTTACTAGGTGGCCCTCACTAGGCACCGCCCCAGCAATAAATTTCCCAAAATGCTAATAGTAACATCCAAATTGTCCCTCTTCCTGGAGCTCTCGACCCCTAGAACTTGATGGATCCCACTCTGTATCATTCACGTCACAGCCTCCAAAAAGCCACTGCTGGCTACCCATCGACAGTCACGGCGTACTTCACACACACACACACTCTAGCGACTCCACAGAGACCTGTCTTCCTTCGTCATCTTGCTGGAAGACTCCCTCACTCTCTAGAGCGCCAGTCCCTCGAGAGCAGGGACCTGGATCTTCGGCGCCCAGACTGAGCCCTGACGTGCACACAGCCCTCGCTTGTTAAGTGACAGCTCTCCGACCCACTCCCAGTCCCTGCAGCCCCTCTGCTCCCCCCCTGCTCTCTGTTCCCAGACGCCCCATCCTGCCCCTCCTCCGAGATTAAGACGCCCCAGCCACCCCAGCCCAGAGTTCCCCTTTCCTTCTCTCAACGTCAACGGTCCTTTAGCACTTAAAGAAGTTAAAAAGCATAAATAAAATATAATAAAATAAACTACCTCAGACCCAGTTATTTTGTGGATCCCTTATCTCCCTAAAGTGACTATAAATTTTTATAGGCTTTGTTGCCTTTGAAAAAAGAGCTTCAAACACATACAATGTCAAAGAACTTGAGTGTTCGTCACAATACCAAGGCTTTTTATTCTAGTGATTTTGATTGTTCAGACAGATGTAGTATTTCCTTTTTAGGCTGATTATAAGTTAACTGTTCTGTGGTGTCTAAAAGTCACCTAGATAAATACTACAAACTAGCTGATACTCTTAGGGACTATTTCTAGTTTTCATAAAGCACTACCTGGACCTGATAAGTAACCTTAAGGAACTGTGCTTCTTGTAGTTCATTGCTGACTCTGCCATACATTCCGTCTTCTTTCCTGCTCAGCTATTAGCAACAAAACTACTAGCTGCTCTAAGTAACTCTCCCTTTCTAATTTCCTACTAATTTGCTGTGAATAGGAAAGTCAATAGATCAGAACTAGGCCTTCAAAAGAGCTGACTGGCACACAGAGTGAGGCTCTGTGGCGGGAAGGGAGAGGGGAGAGACCCACTGCGTCTTCTGATCCCCCACAGGGGCTCCACAACTACGCCCGTAACTGCTGGCTGATGGAATGAGTCACGAATTCAGTGGCTCCTCCACAAGAAACACGTAAGCAGCTGTCCGCTGCGTTCTGTTGGGGGCACAAGTACCACGGACTCACAGGCCGCACAGAGCTGTTCCGTTTTTACTGTCTCATTTGCTCTGACAGCAGCCCTGCAGGGTTAGGGAGCACAAGGCTCGTCCATGTGAGCACCAGGCACACCCACTTTCAAAGCTATAAAGGCACCCACTTTCAAAGCTATGAAAACAGTGCCCCAGAGAGGTGACATGATTTGCCCAGTCACCTGGTAAAAACCAAGGGGCCCTGCATTTTTCATTCCTTCCATTAAGCCCATTTGTATATAGCCCCTGTTGTTTATTTAGGGTGAAATAATTTCATATAGGGCTCTTATGTAGCCAAGAGAGGGGAGGGCAACAACACATTCTGCGATTATATTCTATTAGATCTAAGAAGAACATTTGCCAAAAAAAAAAAAAGGTTTGCCCACAGTCATTGTTTATTGTTAACAAGCAAATCCAATTTTTCACACTAACTAATAGGAGACTGAAATGGGAAGGATGGTAAATGCACCCAAATTTGGCCCTTCTGCTACTTTGCAGATTATAACCTTCCAATGGTTCAAATTAAAATAATCAGAAACACCCGACAATAAAAACCCTCCCTTCCTCTATACCTAAAAAGTTTAATCTGTCCCATCCAAGGGACTTCTCCTGTTCAGACATGTGAGAAGTCAGACTGAATTACAAAGCTGAGAGTCCAGAATTCTAGCTCAAAATGCCCAAGGTGTGCACATCGCTGGCCTATGGCAAACTGCACGCTCCCTGGTCAGAAACAATACAAAACGTGTTCTCACAACACCGTGTTCTTCTCCTTCACTACAGGTCTGTGTGTGTCTTTGTTTGCCAACCAACGAATATTTACTGCAGGCCCATTCCATGCCAAGCATCTAGGTGCTTGATCAGCAACTTACTGATTTAACGTTTGTCTCTGGACTACAGGTGCCATTAGAAGAGTCACTGCTTCTTTGTCACTCGTCATTGCCGAGCACCACCTAGCAGAATGCCTGGCACACAGCAGGGGCTTAACAAACATTAACGACTTCAAGACAGAGACACAGAAGGAAAGGAAGGGACCCCCTCGGATGTAAACGAATGAGGACTTTTCACGGCCCAGAACTCGCCTCATGACCCCCCAGCAATTTGATGAATTCTGAAAGGCACCACATGCACGCACAGCTGTAGGCCTAGCAGCTGCTGTGCAAAGGAGCTGAGCCCAGAACTAGGCAGAATTCAGCCCTTTGTTTCTCTCTGCCTGCCTCAGAGGGAAGTTAGGTCTACTGTCAATCTACCTGTCAGCCTGCGTGTCTTCAACATCTGGCTTTCAGAAACACTAAGTTAACACTGCTACTGAGTGACATGTATGTTGATTTACTCACTGACATAGCTGACTGAAAAGATATTAAAATGTCTGAGGTCACACACACAGAAGACCTGTACAGAACCAAGTTCACATAAAAAGTTCCCCATTTCAGATCCTTGCAAGCTATAAATCAGCTTTCACAGAGTATTTAATTTAAAAACAAAAAAGATTGACTCATTATTTAAACTCTCCAAATTTTAGGTCATAAAGTTCAAACATGACTTTTTACCAGTAAGCTGTTCAAAACAGACTTAAGTTCCAAGAGTGAGCTTCACTCAAGTATTTTAATTAAAACCTAAGATTCAGTGGGTTATATGTTGCCCAGAGTAGTTATAAAAATAATAGCAGGATAAAAAGAAATATGAACTACTTAACTCGACATAAAAACTCAGTAATTTACACAGTTATGAAAATGAACATAAGTTCATTAGTCATTAATAAACAAAAAGTTTATTTTCAGTTCTTTTTCCCAAACTCAACTAAATGAGTAATTTAAAAAATTAAGGAATTAAAAAGAAAAGCAAAAAGCAATAAAATGTTTTAAGTATGCATGCCAAAGTATGCCAAACAGAAAAGCCTTAGAGTGGTTTCCATTAAGCTATAAATATGCTTCAATATATGAGTTAGCTATGCTTAGCAGAGGGGTAAACATTTCCTCTTCCCCCCAAACTCCAACCCCTGCAAATCATAACCTACCTGGAAAGGCTGGTGACATTAGTTATAAACAAAATGAACACTAAATAAAGGAATAGGTTGAATTATGTGAACATTTTGTAAACAATTATGCACTAAGCCTAACGTCAATAAAACCTCAATACCCAGTTAAAACACAAAAAGCAGCAGCAGCAGAACAGGAGCAGCAACAGCAACAAACAAAAATAAAAACCTGGGAATTTTCTAGACCCTGGTCATCTGATTCAGGACAATGTATTCAATGACCTAAAACAGCAACAAAATCACTTCAATGAATAAAGAACATGTATTTAGCAAAAGGCCCAAAACTGCTCCTTGGATGAATTTGTTGTATTCATATGACACTGTGAAATACAAAAGAATATGTGATGGAAAAAACAAAAAGGATGTCGTTGCCTACATTTTCAAGTACTATTTTTACATTTTTCCAAAATCAAGTTTATATTATGACTTTATTTGCAGTATCACTTCCACAGATCACTTCGCAATGTACTGAGTTAATAAAGAGTGACTCCTAAGTTCAAATAACTACAAAAATTTACTTAAGTCTAAGGCGAGCAAAAAATGAAAGGTTTTATATTAGTAAGAAACTGCTATATTGTGCCCTGGCATACAGTCAAACTAGGCTCTACAAAAGATTCACGAACTCACATTAAAATTCTTCCTTAAAAAAAAAAACCCCAACAACATGTCAGAATGCCAGCTAGAAATATGAAACATCCAACCAAACTATTTTCCTACCAGGATCCCCTCCCTTTACTAAGGGTGACTACACTTTATCTTGGGTTGAAAACATCATAAAACAAAACTCTTGGAGTTGAGTCAAAAGTGACAAAACAGCATGCTCTTCAACTTCCATTTTGTTAATGGCCTAATTTCAGGAAGATCTGCTGTGCTAAGAGCTTAGCCTCCCCCTAAGAGTGTTGCAATGTCGCGTGAAGCGGCCCGGCCTCGGCGCGGAGTGGGATGGAGAAGAGTGGCCGGACCATCCCGGAGAGCAGCGCAGTGGCGTGGCCTACGTGGGGGGAGCGCGGAGCAGCGCAGAGTGACGCCCAGTGACAGGGCCCGGCCTGTGTGGAGTACTGACAGTCCCTGACCCGCCCGCCCTCACGGAGCGCAGTGTACACAGCCCAGCACCGCCAGCTCTCTGCCCTCCGGGTAACGCGAGCTCACCAGCCACAGAGCGCCCGGCCCTTACCGCACAGTCCCGGGTGGACACAAGGGCACCGAATCTGCGGACCTGGAAATGTCACTGTAGGAACACATTTTTATGACGCGTTCGCTGGCAAATAACACAAAAAGCTAAGAATATGCCGGGAGCGCACCGCTCTGAAGGGACAGGCTGCTGCTCCCGCCTGCAGGTCCAGCTATTTTGACGTCTGTGAGTGAAGTGACAACTAGCCCTCAGACCGCGCTGCGGTCCGCGCACTTTTCCACGCCCGGATTCCCAGCCTCAAGTTTAGAAAAGAGCCCAAGTGGCGTCCGGAGCCGTGATTCAGCAGCGGCCCGGGGGGAGGGGGACCAGATCACGCCGGCAGCCGGTCCGGAAAAGGTCACCGAGAGCTGCAGACTCCGCCCAAGCCCGGATATGGCCAGCCCAGGAGCAGAAGGGGAACCAGCGGCGGTGGACTCCTACCTTTCCTGCTTTTCGGAGAGCTCCGCTTGCTCCGGGCGCTGGCTCGCTCTTCCTCAATCGCAGCTGCTATCTCGGGGTTGTCTTCCCCATTGTACCAGACCAGGAGCTCCTCGCCCGGCGCGATTGGCTGCAGAGAGAGAAGAGACAGGGACCTGGCCAATCAGAGCAGTGGTTGTTGGTGGGGCGGGGGCGAGGCGGGGCTGCCAGACCCAGGCCAGCTGGGCAGGAAGGGCTCCTGCAGGCTGGGCGGCTTCGGGAAGGGACCCTCTGCTGGAGGGAGGACCTCACTTCCCGCCAGCCTCTTCTCAGGGATCCGCAAGGCGGTCTAAGGATCTGACTAAACGAGATCGCTTTAAACTCAGAACTGCCATATGCTGCTGAATCTTACTGTTCAAAGCCTCACGACTACCCACGCAAAAGGAAAGGCCAAACAAACAAACCCGGAACCATTTTGCCCACGAAATCTAGCTGATGAGACTTTTAAGCACAATTAGAAAGAAGCAGGAGGTTTGGAAAGAGAAGTGCTGAAATCTCATTACCAGTTTACGGTTCAGATTCCAAGAGCAAGTTAAGCATGATAAAGAAGAACTATATATGCCACTGCAAATTTTAAAGTCACCCCTAATTATATCACGGAAAGGCTACAAGCAGAGGGTACAAAAGCCTCCCGGCAATATATCCATGCACGGGTCAAACCTGCTCGCGCGGTTTGTCCGCGCGGACAATTCACCGTCTTGCCCTCTATACCACACATCGAGTTTACATGACAACTTAGATTCTGAAGGAATGTTCTCTTAACAAAGTTGGGATTTCAAGGGATAACAGTGTTCATCTCTGCCATCTCTCCAGTTCCGAAATAGTTCTACTCCATTCAAGAAATTTGAAATATGTACCTGGAAATGCTTAATAAAATTTGCATTTAATTTTTAAAAAATTTAGAAGGAAATATGTATTAAAAGCTCGCATGTATTATACTCCTAAAACATTAATTCTTAACAGCCATGTCAGTAGTGACGACATACACCACCAACAATCTGAGTACATCTAGAACTAGGCCCCCAAGAAAAAAACACTGAGTGCGAAGATGACACTCCTAAACAGAATTTAAGGAAATGGCCTGTTGGTTTCTCTCACAATGACTCAACTGTTCAAAGAGTTCCGACAGGATCTCACAGGTAACATCCCACCTAAAATCTAATGAATAAAATAAGAATCAATGATGCTGCCGCCAAGGGTAGGAGCTCCTCCTTTCTTTCTGCTGCATAGAATTCCATTGTATATATGTACCATAGTTTTTTGATCCACTCATTTACTGATGGGCACCTAGGTTGCTTCCAGCACTTGGCTATTGTAAATTTGTGCTGCTATGACCATTGGGGTGCATAGGTTCTTTTGGATTGGTGTTTCAGGGTTCTTAGGATATAATCCTAGCAGTGATTGGCCAGGTCAAAAGGCAGATCCATTTTTAGTTTTCTGAGGAAATTCCATACTGTTTTCCACAGCGGTTGTAGCAGTCTGCAATCCCACCAACAGTTCACTAGGGTTCCCTTTTCTTCATAACCTCTCAAGATAGCATGGATGGAACTGGAAAGCACTATGCTAAGTGAAATAAGCCAGGCAGTAAAAGACAAATATTATATGATCTCACCTTTAACAAGAACCTAATAATAAAACAAACAAACAAGCAAAATATATAACCAAAGACAGTGAAATAGAGAACAGGCTGACAGTGACCAGAGGGGAGAGGGGAGGGAATTTCAGGGGAAAAGGGGAAGGGTTTACAGGAATAAGTATAAAGGACACATGGACAAAAACTAGGTGGGGTAGAAATGGGAGGGAGGAGGGGAGGGATGGGTTGGTGGGCTGGGATGAGAGTAAAAGGCAGAAAATTGTACTTGAACAATAATTAAAATAAAATTTAAAAAATAAATAACATAAGAATCAATGAGTCCATACTAATATAAATGAATGAATGAACAAACGAATGAACGAGTAAAAAAATAAGGAAAGCTCTTCCTTAAAGCAGATCCCAAATAATCAATGAAAAAGAAATAATGGAGGCAGGTAGAAGAGGGTAGCCGGGGATAGTGATGGAAGGAGACTAGACTTTGGACGGGAAACAATACAATATACAGATGATGAATTAAAGAATTATACACTTGAAAACTATATTGTTTATTAGCCAATGCAACCCCAATAAATTCATTTTTTAAATAGTGGATTTAGAAAATCACCACTTGGCAATCATCACAGCAGTAATTGATGCAGGCAAAAATCATCAACAGATGCTAAAACTCAGTAAAAGTTTGAGGAGCAATAGATTTATTTGCATATAAGATGTCATGAGTTAAAACAGCCATTACAGATACCTTTTGGCACCCTGATGAGCTAATCTGTTTTTGTTGAAGAAACAGGCTTTTTATTTAAATAAACCATTTATGACTCCAATGTATAGTTTTCTTCTCTATTTTTTGTTGTTAAGTTACATATTCATGACAAGGTGATATCATAAAATATTGGAAATGATTAGAGTTCACAGAAATATATAAAGACTTAATAAACCAAAGTAAAAAGAACATGGGAAGGAGTGAGCAAAAAGTGTATTCCCACCCTGGCTGGTGTAGCTCAGTGGATTGAGCACGGGCTGCGAACCTAAGGGTCGCATGTTCAATTTCTAGTCAGGGCACATGCCTGGGTTGCAGGCCAGGTCCTCAGTGGGAGCCACATGAGAGGCAACCACGCATTGATGTTTTTTTCTCCCTCTTTCTCCCTCCCTTCCTCTCTCTAAAAACAATTAAATAAAATCTTTTAAAAAAATGCATTCCCAATTTATTCTGAACCCAACAGCATAAGCACAATACTGGGGGAAGACAGCACCAGACACTTTCCAGGTACCTCCCAGACACAAAACCTGAGCTTCCATGGTCACTACACTCCAGTCCTCGGAGTGCTACTGTCCTAGCGACCCAACACAAGCTACTTTATGCTTGGTTCAAGAGGTTTGAACCAACACAAACTCTTTATACAGGAGGGCACCCTTCTCTTTGTCAAAACGCACAAGATAAAAACATACCAGAATCTGTTTCCACCTAAATATATTATAAATTTTCTAAATGGCTAATGACCTCATGAATAGCTAGATTAAAAAATGTGGTATGTTAGCTATTGAATAACCTTCAAAACTGTTATCAACTAAGGAAATCATTATCTTATTGGGCTATATACTTCCCAACTTCCCACTGAAACAGCTATATAGGTAACAGATCTTAATGAAGAAGAAAATAATATAACTTTTAAGTCAATGATTGTTTGTTCTTAAACACAGCAAATATAAACCTGCAAAAAGTAAAATCAGTGTTTGCTTCATCAGCACATACACTAAAATTGGAACCATAAGAGAAGATTAGCATGGCCCCTGTGAAAGATGACACGCAAATTTGTGAAGCATTCCATATTTTTGTCAATAGATGCTAAAAAAGCATCTGATAAAATCCAGCACCCATTCATAACAAAAACACTCAGCAAAGTGGGAGTAGAGGGAGCATACTTCAACATAATAAAAGCTATATACAAGTAACCTGCAGCCAACATTATACTCAATGGTCAAAAACTAAAAGCTTTTCCTTCCCCTTAAGATCAGGAATAAGACAAGGGTGTGCACTTTCACCACTCTTATTCAACATAGTACTACAAATTCTAGCCACAGTGATCAGACAAGAAAAAGAAATAAAAGGCATCCAAATTGGAAAGGAGGAAGTAAAACTGTCACTGTTTGCAGACAACATGATAGTGTACATAGAAAACCCTACAGTCCCTATCAAAAAACTACTCAACTTAATTAATAAGTGAATTTGGAAAAAGAGCAGGATATAAAGTCAATATTCAGAAATCAATGGCATTTTTGTACACCAACAATGAAATAATCAGAAAGAGAAACTAGAGAAAAAGTCCCATTTATTATAGCCACAAGAAAAATAAAGTAGCTACGAATAAATTTAACAAAGGAAGTAAAAGACCTGTACTTGGAAAACTACAGAACACTAAAGAAAGAAATTAAGGAAGACACAAATAAATGGAAGCATACACTGTGTTCATGGAATGGAAGAATTAACATCATTAAAATGTCCACACTACCCAAAGCAATCTATAGATTCAACACAATTCCTATTAAAATACCCATGGCATATTTCACAGATATAGAACAAATATTTCAAAAATTCATAGGGAACCAAAAGAGACCCTGAATAGCCTCTGCAGTCTTGAGAAAGAAGAATAAAGTAGGAGAGATCACAATACCTGATACCAAACTGAAAATAAGGCCACTGTAATCAAAACACTCTGGTTCTGGCATAAGAACATAGACCAATGGAACAGAATAGAGAGCCCAGAAATAAACCCACGTCCATGGTCAATTGATATTTGACAAAGGGGGCATGAGCATACACTGGAGTAAAGAAAGCTCTTCAATAAATGGTGCTGTGAGAACTGGACCGGTGCATGCAAAAAAAAACGGGACTAGACCGCCAACTTACACCATACACTAGGACAAACTCAAAATGGATAAAAGACAAAAATAAATCATGACACCATAAAAGTCCTAGAGGAAAACACAGGATATTTCAGATATCCCACGTAGCGATATTTTTCCTGATATATCTCCTAGAGCAAGGGAAATAAAGGAAAAAATACACAAATGGGACTACATCAAACTAAAAAGTTTCTGCACGGCTAAAGAAACCATCATCAAAATGAAAAGGGAACTGACCATATGGGAGAACGCATTTGCCAATGAAACATCAGATAGGGTTTGATTTCCAAAATATATAAAAAACTCTTATGACTCAACACCAGAAAGACAAATAATCCAATTAAAAATGGGCAAAGGACCTGAATAAACACTTCTCCAAGGAAGACATACAGATGGTCCATAAACATATGAAAAGATGCTCAGCATCACTAGCCATCAGAGAGATGCAAATTAAAACCACAATAAGATACCACCTCACACCTGTCAGAATAGCCATTATTAATAAATCAACAGGGA
The DNA here is from genome assembly GCA_004027735.1 of Carollia perspicillata. NCBI lineage: Eukaryota > Metazoa > Chordata > Mammalia > Chiroptera > Phyllostomidae > Carollia > Carollia perspicillata. Next base: position 10,917 of record PVKM010007368.1, on the reverse strand, counting down.
ATAAGTGCTGGCAAGGAGGCAGAGAAAAGGGAACCCTAGTGCACTATCGGTGGGAATGCAGGCTGGAGCAGCCACTGTGGAAAACAGTATGGAATTTTCTCAAAAAACTAAAAATGGAACTGCCTTTTGACCCAGCAATTCTGCTGCTAGGAATATACCCTAAGAACCCCAAATCACCAATTCAAAAGAACTTATGCATCCCTATGTTCATAGCACTGCTATTTACAATAGCCAAGTGCTGGAAACATCCTACATGCCCATCAGTACATGAGCGGATCAAAAAACTGTGGTACATTTACACAATGGAATACTACACAGCAGAAAGAAAGAAGGAACACCTACCTTTTGCAACAGCATGGATGGAACTGGAGAATATTATGCTAAGTGAAATAAGCCTGGCAGTGAAAGACAAATACCGTACGATTTCACCTGTAAAGAGGAATCTAATGAACAAAATAAACTAATGAGTAAAATAGAACCACAGGCATGGAAACATGGAACAGACTGAAAGTGACCGGAGGGGAGGGAGGAGGGAAGGTAATGGTGGAAAGAAGGGGAAGCAACTAGACAAAGAACATGTATGAATGACCCACAAACACGGACAACAGTGTGGGAACTGACTGTGGAAGTGGGGGGTGGGATGGGCAGAGGAGGGAAAAGGGGAAAAAATGGAGACAACTGTAATAGAATAAGAATTTTAAAAATGATTAAATAAGAAAAAAATTTAAAAAATCTAAAGTCCAAACAACCTCTTTTCTCATACATTATATTTTGATGTTTAACAAAAAAATAAACAAAGACTTTAAACATTCCCAGCTTTTCCTCTGGGTTCTGACAGGCCTTAAATAACCAAACATGCTCTCTTCTCTAAATACCAACACATATGAACTTGAAATTCTAACAAACCAAATAGGTAGAGGCAAGGGTTCCAAAGAAGATTTCCGACAGTAGGTCAAATTAAAATCCTCCAGAATTAACAGGAACACAAAAAGCACATTCATGCTTTCCCACCCACAATCTACTCCCCTATGTGACCTTTTAGAAGTCACAGGTCAGAAGCCTCAACTCTCAAATGAGTGAACTGAACTTAAAACCAAAACTCACACTTCTTTCTCCCTTCTGACCGCCCACCGCACGTGGCAGGGCCCCTGCCCACCTTACCAGCCTCATTTACTCTTCCTCCCCTTGCTCCAGACACAATGGCCTTTGTTTTAGTCCTCATTCTAAAAAATCTAGCTCATTGCTACTTCGGCGTCTTTGCCTCTTTGGGGGCCCATCTTCCTGGACTGCTCTTCCAGCAGAGGTCTCTGTGTGGCTGCCACACATGCCAATGGGGTTCCTTATGTCTTGTCTTCCCTGACCCACAAACCAGAGCTTAAGCAGCCCTCCCCCTACCCAGTCCCATCACATCTGATGGTCTTCAAAGCACTTATCACTATCTGAAATTATTCTGATTACTTATTCACTTGCTTATTATCTGCCTCCTCCCCATAAATAGGAAGTTCCATGAGACCAGAGATCTTACCTGTTCTGTTCACTATTATGGAAGAATACCTGGTACATACTAGACACTAAATATTTGTTAAACTAATAAAGAGAAGACTGAGTGGACAGCAGGCTGACAGTTAACTTCCAGAAATTTGAAATACTTTTAATCACATTATAAACAAAACCGGCGTTGGGATTTTCCAGCTATCTGGGTGATTACTTGAGAAGGCGACGCAGTGCCCAAAAGAACATCAGATGTCATTTATTCACAGAATCTAACCCACAGAAAGCCTAATCTGTAGTCAGATAATCACTAGCAAGAAACCTGAAAGGCCTTGCGTGTGCGTGAGCAAGCATCAAAGGTCGGGGACGGGGGTGTCTGCGAAGATCAGAACTGTGTCACTGCAGACGAAGACAGGTGGAAATAACAGCAGCAGGACAGTGAGTTAGCAACTGTGAGTACTGGGGCTGGACCAGCAACACCTCACAGAACCGTACACGTATCATCTTGTTGAGTCTTCACCACAACTGGATGTACTAACTTTTACTATTACCTCCATTTTTACAGATGAAAAAAACTAAGGCAGAGAGTTTAATTTACTTCTCAGGGTCACACATGCGAAGCCAAAATCTGCTCACATGCAGTCAGCTACAGGCCCCACCCCTAACCATGACCCCACACCACATTGCCAAAAACAGCAATTACCATTTATCTAGCACTAGAGCTCTATTTGTAATCACCTATGACGTCACCATAATCACTCTATGAAGTCGATACCATTATTATCTGAATCTTACTAATAACAAAACTGAGGCACAGAGAGGCGACTTGCCTAACGTTACACAGTTGGTCAAGTTACAGTGACTTGCCTCGGGCCCCACAGCAAGCCAGGATCTAATCCGGAAGTCAGGCTTCAGAGTTCGCTCTCTTAAATTCTCTCTCTCCTGCCTCTCAAGGTGTCTCAGACTGGCTATCAGAGACAAACGATCTGATGAAGAAACTTCAAAGTGCCCTCGTGTCCCCCTTGGAACCTCATTTCTACTCCCTTGGCTGCGCCAGATTCAACCCCTGCTGGCACTTCCTCCCCAACAGGGTGCTGCCTCACTGATTCAGCCAGGTGCGACCCTCACTTCAAATACTTCTGAGCAACACAATGAATTCCCGAATCTAATTTCAAATTCCAGATAACAAATCTGTAGTTACACCTACTAGAAAATCATGCTATTACAATACAGAAGAAAGAAAAGAGAAAGAAGGCTACAGAAGTTTTAAATGAGAAAATGCAGTTCCTACAGGAATTGGAAGCAAGGATGTGGGTGTATATGAGGCAGAGGGCAAGTCCAACTGGCTAAAGGTGACAGGAAAATTAAGCAGCTCTACGCTCAGTGAACTTCCAGAAGCCCTAATGCTACCAGACAGGCAACATCCAGCATGCCGCAATGCTGCCCGTCATCTTAAATGCTTGCTCAACAGGAGTTTTCGACTCCGTAGAAATCATTTCCATGGACTGTCTCCCAATCCATGACATTGAGGGGGGGAAGGGAGACAGAAAGAAAGGGAGAGAAAAATCAATGTGTGGTTGCCTCTCGTGCATCCCGTACTGGGGACCTGGCCCACAACCCAGGCATGTGCCCTGACTGGGAATCGAACCAGCGACCCTTTGGTTCACAGGCCAGCACTTAAACCACTGAGCCATACCAGACAGGGCCAATTCATGACATTGCTAATGCAAGTAAGTGAATACAGAAAAATTTGCCTTACAGCAGTTTTAGCAAATGTATCTATTTCAAAAAGCAGCAATCATCTATCTTTAGAGCCTCAAGACGCCTCCTTCCAGAACATGTTTATGCACAATGAGTACAGATTTGCCTTCAGAGAAAACGTGACAAGGGAGACAAAGAGGGGCTTGCTTAGTACAGAAACACAGCCACACTCAACACTTCCTAACTTCCCAGAATATACTGAGTAACCTTTGACCTCAAAATGACTGTTCTACTCTGTGCATCTCAACAATGGACCACCGTAGCTATGAACAGTTTCTTGCAGTTGACTAAATCTGCCCATCAGACAGTTCCTAATGCATTTGTCATCTTAGGAGGAGGAAGCACATACCAGATGCTTAACTCCTGAGCATCTACAAAGTTGCAATATGTGATTACTTAAGAGAACTTCACGCTTTCTTGCCCTGATACATGCACACGCAGAGGCAGCGACTGGCCAGTTTAAGCACAGACCGTGATGTACCTACCACTGTCAGATGCGATCCTTTCAAGGTCTGCAAAACTGTTATTGTCAGTAACAACTAAGGACACTATTTGCAAAAAATGCACGCAGAGCAACTAACAGCAGACCAATTCTGACATTCTTACCTTTAGAGTTTTATAGTAGATGGCCCTGTTGATTTCCAGGGGAAATAAATTTTGCTCTTCTCCTGAGCAAGCCCAGTTCACGTACCGCAGCCAGTTCCCCTTCTCTGGGTCGGTGGCGTCAATGCACATCCATCCCAAATTTGGGTAATACACCTTGGTAGGGGAAAGAAAACACCTTTGTTAAAATGGCAGTATCTTTAAAATGTTCCCATTTTCAACCTTTAAGAGGATTCTTTTTCATTATATGTAAAAACACTATAAAGCAGTTCACAGAAACAAAATAAGTAAGCAACAGAGGAAAGAGAAATAAAAGATAGAAACTGAGATCCCAAACCGTGTAATCCTCATTAGCTATTTCTCTATCTGGGCTTGGGTGAGAAATTTTCTCCTCAGCTTGAAGAGCTATAGTAAATATGCTGAATGACCTCCAAATGCTTCACAAAATGTTCGCAAAGACAAGCCACAGCTCCACTCCCTGAACACAGAGCTGGAAGAGGGAGCTGGCAGCACCCAAGCCCCTCAAGCCCGCGGGGCTGCTGTGCATGTCGCCTGGTCCTGCGGGCTCCACACTTCAACAGGTCCCTCCCCTTCAGGGCTGATAGGAACTGTAGTGGGTAAACAGGTGGTGTGACCCTCCAAGTGCATGACAGGGTATGATGTTTTCGCCAACTCTGCTCACCTTTACACCCCACCCTATCCAGAGCACCTGTCATGACTGAGGTGCTATGGGACATCCTCTGGGAAACATCTGTGTCCCTCAAACACAAGACCACCCCCACCCCCCCGCCGCTTCAGGAGTCATATCAAATGTACTCTTGCAAGAAGCTTTCCCTGATCATCCACCCAACCACAGCCAATTCCTTCTCCCAGATGCTTCTAGCACTTAACAATCCTCCCTTTTAAAGAAAATCTACTTAGCAATTATTTTTAACTTTCTCTTTGTACATACATATTTACATATATACATGTTTTACTTTCCCAAAACTAGACTGTAAAACTCTTGATCAGGCACTAAAATAAAATTACAGAATCAACTAGTGACAGACTTGTCAAACACAAAACAAAGAAAATGAGTCTTCTACTTTCTCTTTAAGAAGAAAAAAAAGAACCTCGATGCTTCCATTTCTGCCCTACACATACACAGCTGAGACTGCCGCCACCCATTTCTTCTTGTCACTCCCACCCACGTAAAACTCTCTTCTTTGCCCGCAGCCTTGCTCCTGAACAAAGCAAGCACGCTCTACCCTCCAGCAGGCCTGGGTCTCCCTGGGCACTAACCGGACTTCCTTTGTCTCGGGAGTCAGGTGTCAGGCATCGTGCTACATGCTTCCATATGATCTCATTTAGCCCTATGCAGCAGATTCATTATCCTCTTTCTACAGCATGTCAACACTGAGGATCAAAAGTTAAGCAATTCCCCCAAAGTGGCCCAAATAATTAGTAGTAAAGATGGACTTACCCCGAGATCTGCTTGACCTCTACTTACCTGTCTGTTCCCTGACCACCCTAGTTAAAACTGCAAATCCTTCTCTTCCCATCAGCAGCCCAGCCATCCCCTCCATCTATTGTTCTTCACAGTGTTTACGCTCTTTCAAAGTACGGGGTCATCTACTTATCGTGCTCGGCGCCCGTCCCCCCACAGCAGAGTACCAGCTCCCAGAGAAGGAGGCGGCTCTTTGGTCTTTCCATTCCCCGTGGTACCTACCATACTTTGACCGGTGCCTGGCAAAGAGCAGGCGCTCAATAAATAACTATGCGGTGGATGAAAGGACAACATTATACACAAATGTGTAACTGCCGCCATTTACTGAGCACCTACCACGTGACAGGAACCGTGCTAGAAGGTGCTTTGCGGTTGGTTTATTTAATCACCACAGGTGCCAAGGAGGTTATACTCACTGTCCTACAGGAACCCCCAGTCAGTTGATTCCAAAACTGCCTATTTACTAAAACACCCATCAGCACCATTCTAAAGACAGGCGGCCCACGTCACACATGCACTCCTCTCCATTTAACACGAAGAGAAAGAGTAGCCCCCAAATGGCATGTTATGAAGAGACAGCATTCCAGTGCAAAACTGAAAGTTAAACTTTACACGCCAAAATATTATAAACTGCTTGACTTAAAAACGTTTAAGAGACATTTCTGTCATGTTCATCAGCATGATAAAATAAGGAAAATTGACCCTTTAACACTGTCCGTCTTTAACATTTAACAAAAGTGTTAGTTACTTTTTACTAAATTCTGGATGAAAGTCTTGTTTTTGTTTCATTGATATTAGAGAGAGAGGGCAAGGGAGACAGAGGGAGGGAGGGAGGGAGGGAGGGAAACCGGAACTTCCTGGTTCCCAGGTCAACACAAACCTGGGCAAACAGCGAGCTGTGCTACTTGAGTGAACTCTTTATATGTAGGTCACTTTGGTTCAAAAGGGACTAAGGCATCTGCTACGTCACACTTAAACTAAAATACTTAAGTTTATAGAAAAAAATGAACATTTCCATTTTTTAAAGTGTGCGAACAAGTAATTCACAGAGAAATACACATGGTCCAAACCTTGCAAAGATAAAAACAGAATTTAAATAATAATAATCAAAAATAACTTCCAATTAAATAGTTGTCTTCCTATCAAACTGGTGAAAATTGTTTTTTAAGGGAAAAAAACACATGTTTAGAAAGCAAATATTCCCCAAACAATACTGATCACAGAATAAATTGGTATCACTTTTTTAAATCAAAGAATAAATTGGATCACTTCTGCTGATGGAATTTAGCAGTACTTGACAAAAGCAAAACCAAAAGAACCCTCACTAAAATGTACATGCACTCTAACATCTGTAGGAACTCACGCCCGTGAGACAACGGGGCAATGACACTGAGATGTCTGCCCAGAGATGCACGCAGCAGTGTGGTTCCCTGCGGACTGTGTCCGATTCATTCCTAAATGGGAAACCCTGTGGTTTAGGTCAGTATAATAACACGGGCATACAGCAGAATGCTACATAAGTGTTAAAAAGTACTACTGCAAGGGGACTAAATGCCAATGGAAAAAAATGCAAGAAAGATTCAATAAAAAATAACATAAAATAGAAAAGATTTTTTAAAAAGTACTACTGCATAAATGATTAACTGGCTTATGTGAAAACTTATTTTCTGTTAGACAGTTCTGCATTGCTTAAGAATTTTTCCAATAAGCACACATTATTTCTATTATTAGAAGAAAACAAAGATAATCAGAAGTTACGGGAATATATTATTTGTATAAAAAACAGTCACAATACATTGATGATTGAATAAAGCGATTTGTAGAAAACATGGTTTATATGATACCATTTTTGCTTTACACATGTGAATATATATGAAGAAAAATAATCTGAAATCAAAGTAAAAATGTTAGCAATGGTTTTCTCTGAACAGTGAGATTACTTTTTTTCCTATGTTTATCTAGATTTTCTACTTTGTCTCCACAGATTTAAGTGTAATCTCCAAGTAAACAAGGGAAGTGGGTGAGGAGAAGAAGTCAGTCTTCTGAATGAAAACCTAAGTTCGAATGAGGGCAGCCAAGGTCTGCTCCATATAAGATAAGCCCCTCCTCTCCCTTCCCCTCCCATCACTCTCCCCCATACACACACACACACACACACACACACACACACACACACACACGTAAAAAAAACAGGTAGCTTTCTCGTTCTTACTGAGAGGCTAAGCCTACAAGTAGGAACTGCAATAAAAATGTTTTCATATACGATTTACTATCTCAGGGGGTCAAACCTTCGTTGCCAATTAATTTCAGCAGCTGACACAAAACCTAGTCTCTAAAAAGTGATGGAATTTTGTGTAATGTAAACTACAAATTACAAGGCTGCAAAAGAGCTGCCACACCACTAGGCTGGGGGAGCGGAAAGACGGTGGAGACCGACCACACCCCTTCTCTTCAAAGACAATGCAAAGGCAGGTGAAACTCCTACCCCCTGGGCCCGACAGATGACATGCAGCAAATCTACTCCCACATCTTCATGATAACCAAGAAAGAAATGCGCAGCTGACTTGATCCAAAGGAGAACTATTTCCATGTAATCAGTAATTTTTTTGCAAACAAATTTATAAAACGGTTCCTTTTAACAAAGCAAGAGCAGCCAACCACATACTAGGTATTATGAAACCATTTTGACAAGGCAACTTTCAGATGGAAATTCTCTACTGAGAGAGAAAGAACTGAAGAAAGGGAAGCACCTCCGTGACGAGCACCGGTTGAGATGCTATATGTGTTATTTCACTATATTAACCTTTACGAGAGCCCTACGAAATATTACTAAACCCCTTCTATATATGAGGACAGTAAGGAAGGCTGGCAGTTCTACCAGAACGCTGAGGTCACTGAGGCAGAGCCAGGATCCCACCCTGGCTCCCTTCTTCACTCCAACGCCTCCTCCCGTCCTCACCCCTCCTAGGTTACCCAGGCCTGACCTCCTTTCTGCCCCTACCGCCGAACACAGACTGAGTATTAATTCTGTCAAAGAGAACATCATTTCCAGACCACCCAACTTCCACTCAACTGAATCCAGTCATTTGGTACAGCCATAAAATGATCTACACTCAAAATTTAGTACACACTCCAATTTAAAAACACATTCAAAAGTCAATACTCAGGACATACAGAGGAAGGACTGCAAAGAACACACAGAAGTGTCAGACATAGTGTCCTCACGGCTGTGAATGAGGGTTTTAACTCACATCCTTCCCTACGACTTACATGTCACATTGTATACATAAACTCAAATTTGTAAAATAAAAAAGCAATCCTCATTCAATTCATGCGAACGCACCACCATCTGAATCCTACACTGCCTGCCTGTGAGGCTGTCCTTTCCCAATCTCTCTGCGGGAAGGGAACCAGTTTACTCTGACAGAAACCACCCCAGGAAACAGGACACCTCTTCTCACTGGAGAGCCTCAGGCTGCGGGAAGTCCCACTCATCCCAACCAGCCTCGAGGGTTAGAGCCTGCAGTGCTGTCTCCAGACTCCCCTCCCCCTGCGGCTCTAACTCATCAGACAGAGGGTTAGGGCAGGCCCTGTCCTGGGGTTTGTGGGGCTGCCTGAGGCTCCTTTTCATCCTGACTTCTCTGGGGATCTAGCTTGCTGAATGTCCAACACTGTGATCTTCACACCATTTCCCACTTTCCCTGTCTGCTCCTGGAGGCGGAGGACACGGAATCACGTCTGGTTAGACTGTCAAGAGGACTGCAAAGGAAGCGGAGACTGGAGGCCCACCTCTCCACCAGCAAGACCCCCAGGGCATTTTCCTCCGCCGTTCCAGGAGTAACTCAGAGATCATGCACCAGTCACTTTCAGGTTCCTCTCCCAAAGTAATCTTATTTTGGGGTTCAAAATATAGCCCATACATTAGAAGAGAAAATATTCTAAGCAAAAATGAAACACTGGTAATCTTTCAAAAAGTAATCAACTACCAGAAAATGTTTTTATCTTCTACATGATAATTCAAGTGTTTTTCTTTAATGTTCAGGTTCCATTAATGTTTACTGAGCCAGCAACACCCATGTCAAGTAATTTCACGCAGGCCATCCAATTTGTAGCCAAACAGCTCTGTGAGGTGGCATGTGCTACCTTCATTTAAAAGTGACAACAAAAAATTCTTCAAAAACATTACAGTAAGGTCTTCTCGTTACACAGATAAAACTTCTCTATTAATCTTAGTTGAAATGCAATACTGCATCTTCCCTCCAGCCTCCTGACTCAAAATGTGCTGCCCGAATGAATAATGTGCAAACGAACAGTGGGCTACCAGTTTTCATCTGCAACAATGGGGCAAACCTACTTAAAAGCTCAACAATACACAGTTTTAAAAAGCTGGAGAGAAACAGGCACTCGTGACATTTATGTAAATTAGTACAATCTTTCTAGAGGTCTGTTAAAAGAAAATTTACCGAAGATGAAAATGTACAACGTAATTTTTGACTTAACAATTATACTTTTAGGAATTTGTCTTCAGAAGGTAAGTCAGCGAGCAAAGACTTATCTTCTATATTTGCTTGACTTCAGCCAAGTCAGCAAATATGCATACGGAGTGAGTTCCATACTTTGAATTGTCAATGCCATGAAAAAATTAAAACTATTGAAATGTTCAACTGGTTAAACAGTGGAAGGTACAATGTAATTCTAAGCAGCGTAAAAAAAAATGGTGTAGCCCTGGCCTGTGTGGCTCGGTTGGTTAGAGCATCATCCCATAACCAAAAGGTTGCGGGTTCTATTCCCAGTCAGGGCACATACCTAGGTTGTGGGTTCAATCCCTGCTCCAGGTGCATACAGGAGGCAACCAATCGATGCTTCTCTCTCGCATCAATGTTTCTCTCTGCCCCTTCCACTCTCCCTCCCTCTCTAAAAGCAATGAAAAAATGTCCGAAGGTAAGGATAAAAAATTTCTTTAAGAAATGATATGCAAGTAAAACCACAAGAACATTAGAAAGAAATGATGTTTAAGTAAAAACACAAAAACATTAGAATGCACAACACCAAGAATGAACCCTCACACAAACTACGGACTAATTGATAATGATGTCAACGCAGGTTCATCGACACAACAGTGCAGCACCACTCTGCTACACGATGTTGAGTGGGGAGGGAGACTGCGTGTGTGTGCAAGGATGGGGGAGATGTTATAAAGGAACTTTATAGGAACTCTGTACTTTCTGCCCGACACTGCTGTGAACCTAAAACTGCTCTGAAACAATAAAGTATTTTTTAAAGACATTAAAAACAATTCACGTGCAAACAGTCCCTAAGTTCTGTTCATCAGAAGCCACCTGAGCCCCACAGAAGTGAACCTGAAAGGCTTGCATCAGATGCTGTGCTAGAGGACTGTGGCCAGCTCAGCGGCAGCGCAGGTGAAGGCAGGGGCAGCGTCCCTAGAGGGACTGCGGCACTTCAGGGGCTAGCAGTCCCCCACCAGACAGGGAGCAGAGAATGTCTCCTCTCCGGAAAGCCTGACTCTTTTCTGCACTTACCCTGGGGATACTCTATTGTTTCTTTCTGTTATTTCT
>PVKM010007367.1:24221-36179 GCA_004027735.1 Carollia perspicillata | reverse complement strand
ATGATTGTTTCTGTTCTGCTGGTTTGCTTAGTTTGTTTTTTAGATTGAATTGTTGATAGTTGTGAATTTATTGCCATTTTAATGTTCACAGTTTTGACCTTCTTCTTTTTCTTAAGTAAGTCCCTTTAACATTTCATATAATAATAAGTCCCATATAACATTTCAAGTATAATACTACTTGATGATGATGAACTTCTTCAGCTTTTCCTTGTCTGGGAAGCTCCTTATCTGCCCTTCCATTCTAAATGATAGCTTTGCTGGATAGAGTAATCTTGGATGTAGGTCCTTGCTTTTTATAACTTTGAATACTTCTTGCTAGTCCCTTCTTGCCTGCAAAGTTTCTTTTGGGAAAGCAGCTGACAGTCTTTTGGGAACTCCTTTGTAAGTAATTCTCTGCTTTTCTCTTGCTACTTTTAAGATTCTCTCTTTATCTTTGCCTTTGTTATTTTAATTATGATGTGTCTTGGTGCGGTCCTCTTTGGGTCCATCTTGTTTGGGACTCTCTGTGCTTCCTGGACTTGTATGCCTATTCCCTTCACCAAATTAGGGAAGTTTTCTTTCATTACTTTTTCCAATAGGTTTTTAATTTCTTGCTCTTCCTCATCTCCTTCTGGCATCCCCATGAATCGAACCGGTGACCCCTTGGTTCTCAGACCGGCACTCAATCCACTGAGCCATACCAGGAAGGGGAAAAATCCAGGAGTTTCTTTCACTGCTCCAACTCCAACAGGTTTTTATAGCCAGAAGTTATGGGGATTTATCTTCCTGGCCCTGGAACCCTGGGAAGTGCACTTTGGCAAGGGGCTGGGATTGCTCCCAATTTTTATCCACCCTACATGAATGTGGGATCATCTGTTCCACCACTGCTGCCTCTCTGCGCCCCACCACATCTGTTCACTTCTCTGCCTATCTTCACAGCTCCACCTCTCCTATCCGTCTGGATTAATGTGGCTTCTTCAAACCCCTGGTTGTTGGACTTCCATACAGCTCAATTTTCTGATGGTTCTGGGTGTTCTTTCTTTTTAGATATAGTTGTAATTCTTTGTATGGTTGCATGAGGAGGTGAAGCGTGTCTACTTACATCTCCCTCTTGACCAGAAATACTCTCTCTCTCTCTTTCTTTAATGACTACATAACAGGCAAAGACAATAAAAGGAAAGAAAAGCTCACAACATTGAATGAGTACTCCTGCATGGGGGGAAACTCCTGCAGAGCTGCCCACAGTGAGGTGCAGGAAGCTGGAGGAGAGACTGAAGGGCTTTGAAGAAAAGAGTGCTCCAGAGCGTTTGAAACTAAGGGGGGAATGAATATGTTTGGGAATTTCAGTTCGTTAAAGTATCATCTTGATACACCAAGGTTGCAGGTTTGATCTCTGGTCAGGGCACATACAAGAAGCAACAAATAAATGCATAAGTAGAAAAACAAATGGTTGTTTCTCTCTCAAATATCAATCAATAAATTTTAAAAAGAAACTTAAAAAAAAGAAACCAAGGGAGGGGGGGTCACTAGCACAAGTCTTATCTTCTAATTTCTAGAGGCATTTATTAAGTTTAGAATTATTTTCTTGGAGGGATGCAGTGGTTTTCCATGGTCTCATTTTGAGGCTCAAAATACCGGTTACAGAAAGCCTCACATTTTTTTTTTGGTAGGTTTGAAAATCTTGGCATTCGAGTTGAGGTTTCAAATAAGTCAATTTGAAAATTTTGAAGGCATCCATTTTGGTGAAAAATATTATAAATTGGCCCATGTAATTCTTGTCCAGAGACTAGGCCAATTGCAACTATTGGGGCCACAAGTTATTGAATATGTATCTTGTAGGGGAGTTGGGTGATGGTTTCAGAGGTCATTTTAGAGCTAAAAGTATTTACCAACTAAAAGAGCCCCTTCCTGTGTATCTTGAGAAAGATTTTTGCCCAAGATTTTATTGGTAAATCTTACTCTTGCGATCCCTTGTGGAGGCTTCCCTTCTTGAAAACTTTATAGAGGGAGTCCGTCCCTTAAGAATAAAACTGTCAGAATAAAATTGTTAGATCTCTACCAAAAGTGTGGGAGATCAAGGATTTGAGAGGACTCACCTATGCATGCTTTCCAATGGTGAATTAAGACAACTTGAACTCAAAGGGATCTGCGTGTGCCTGACACAGTGAGTTCCACGATCCCCATCCTCATCGCCATTAATGTAAACAAACATCTAGAGATAGTTTTTAAAAAAAGATTTTATTTATTTATTTTTAGAGAGAGGGGACTGGAGGGAGAAAGCAAGGGAGAGAAATATAGACGTGCTATTGGTTGCCTCTCCCACACCCCCACCTGGGGATCTGGCCTGCATGTGCCCTGACTGGGATCAAATCGGCAACCCTCTGGTTCCCAGGCCGGCACTCAGTCCACTAAGCAACAGCAGCCAGTGATGGAGATACTTCAAAATAAATAAATAATTTTAGAGAGAGTTTATTCATATAATGATTTGCAAATCGTAGCCCTCAATATGAACAAAGAATATGTTCCAAAATGGATGTGATAGGGCAACGTTTATAAAGGCAAAAGTTGCAAGGAGCTGCTGACTAAAGAGATGAGTTGCTAGGGGAAATAAGACCATAAACTCACATCATTCATTTTTTGATTAGTAGGGGCAACTGGACTTTCAGTGGATGGCTGACTCACTATTGAAGCAAGTGGGGTTGCGAAGTGAGAATCATGGGCAATATATGATTAGGCTTTTATGAAGTACTAGTTTTAGCCCAGGCCTGTGGAAAAATAAAGCTACTTTGATCACATAATCATAATATGGACAAAAAAAAAAAAAAAGAAGTTCTATGGAAAGTAACCTCAGAGAATGATCTGATCACAAATTCCTAACTGGGTAGGTCATGGTGGGTGGTTGGTCATGCACCAAGCCTGCAACTTCTTTAGTGAAAAGTTTTAAGCCAGCCTGTCCATTGTTCTTGTGCATCTAAGTTAACACAGCTTTGAAATGCCAGAAGTAATACCCCTCAAAGGGGTAGAAATCCTAAGAAGAGAATTTCTCTTCTCTCTCTTGTTAACTATCCTGTTATCTCATGTTTACCTTGCTTTTTCCAATCTTCCTTATGTCTACTCCATAATTTCAAATACATAAAAGAAACTGCAAAATTGTTATTTTCCAGAGCATTGATGTCTAGCTCCCCGGCCTAGAAACTAGTTTCATTACTTTGGCTCAAATAATTCATAAACATTCTCTACAGGTTTGGTTGTTTTTACATCTCAATAGTACAGGGAGTATTATTTAACAACAATGCAAGGAGTACAGTTTATCAAACAGTACAATCAACAGAAGGGTGCTCCCGGCTCTGCAGGCCATTTTGGAGCCCTAAAAGACACAGTTAGGCTCTGCATGAAGCTTCAGAGCTGAAGTTGTAAAAATCCAAACATTGGGCCACAAATTATGAAATTAATGTTTTTATAAATCCTCAATCTTCTGCCATCCAGTTCTGCCAACGTCTAATTCATTTCTGTGTATCACTCTGCTACCATCAGTGCAGTCATTTCCAGTTTACTGGAAAGATCACACACATTGGCATTAAACCCTGGGTTCAAATGCCTGCACTGCCACTTACTCTGTAAGTTAGGTCAAGTGACCTGTGATGTGTTTCAGTTTCCTATCTGCAAAATGATGAACATCTTTCAAGTCGTTAAAGTGAGGACAAATGGAAACTACCCAAAGTGTAATGCAGGTTTACATCTGATGCTCAGAAAATACAGATGCCTTTTCTTAACCTGTTCTAAGTTTGTGATATAACCACTGTCTTGTTTCCCACTACTCACATTTCTCCCAGGGAAAGCTCGTTCCTAGAGTAAACTTTGTTGGCCTCGAATACCACAGGGCACATCACTACTTCGTTGATTATCAGGGCCTTCGAGAGAGCGACACTAATGACACTATTGGACGGCCCAGTTTACCCTGGTCTTCTCTCCGCCCCGCCCCCCGGCTTTTGCCCACTTCGTTATTACGTGGGAACGGAGGACAGCTAGGAAACTTCAGGTTCTGGATTCAACATGGCGCCATCCTTCTCCTTGCTGGAGACTCAAAGATGGCGACAACCACAAGGGGCAGCCATATTTACCCCACGTGATCCAAGCCCAGGCCTGAGGCTATCCGAACATGAGGCAGGGTTGAGGCGGGGCTCCTCCCTCACACCCTTGACGTCGAACTCCTCGTGACAGGTACTTCCGCTCGGGGCGGTGGCGGTGGCGGAAGTGGGAGCGGAGCCGGAGTCTTGGCCTTAAAGCCGGAGGAGGCGGCCGTATTGGTGTTGGAGTGTTAGAGAGCGCCGAAGACACCGCTGGAATCGGAGCTTGGGCTCCTGTCCCTGTTTTCGCTTGCATCTCCTTCTTCGCAGGAGTTCTCGTGACACACCCGGCCCGGTGCCCCCCGCGGAGCGGCCGAGGTAAGCAGCGGGCCCAGCCCGGCCGGCTGCCTGGTCCCATCCCCCTCTTCAGCTCCTCGGTCGCCAAGGCCTCGCGTCATCCCTTTCTCGGTCAGGCTCTGGGTCCAAAAGGGGCCTGGCGAGGAAAGGCCGCGTCGCTCAGGGCCCAGTAGCAGGCCCGGCTTGGGAGAGTTCAGAGGTCGCCAGCTGTGACCTCTGGCCCCGTTACCGACCTGGGGCCTGTAGTCACGGACGCATAATTTGTTGGGGGCGTTAAGACCAGTGACCCGGGAAGGTTTCCTGACTGTGGTGGCCACAGAGCGCTGGGAGCCCTGTGCTCGCTGCGGGACGCGCTAGCAGGTTGCTTTCCTTGGAGCAGCGAGCCGGAGGGTGTAGGAGCCGATCCTCAGCTGCCGTGTCGGGGTACGCAAACCAGGCGCCACCATTCGCGCGGGCATTGGTGAAATCTCCCAGGTCTGAGCCAATTCCCATCTGTTCAGTTGAATAGCCTGACTCTTTTTTAGTGCGTAAAGTTTCCTGACAGTGACTGAATCAGAGCGGTGAGTCAGGTCACATGTACGGGGCTGGCCTCAAACACTTGTATACATGTGACACGCCTCTGGCTTTGGGAGGCAGGGAGCTTTTTATCGTAAACATGTTATGCTAAATCCTGAAGGAAGTTTTCCAACTTACTGGGGGAAAGACTGTGGTTGGCTCTGGAACTGTGTTTCAATACTACACGAGTCGGGTCTTCTTACTGCATAATGTTTCCTAAAATTGGGAAAATTGAGAATAATAATGCACTTAGAGTATGCTGGGCAACGTTGCAAGAGCTTCGCACAGGTTATATTTAATTCTCAGAACACGAGTTACGAAGTACTGTTATTGTACCCATTTATAGATAGGGAAATCAGAAAACAGAGTTTAAGTCATTTGTCTAAGGGCACACAGCTAATAAGTTATGGAGCAGAGATTCAAGCGCAGGCAGTCAGACTCCAAAGCACTATATTCATTCTGTGGGTTATAATGCTTTCAGATGCCCCTGAAGCTTGTGGTTTTTCTTTTGGCACCTGGAATCTGCCTCTCCCCGTGTCTTTGCTAACCTTTTTTCCTAGTGATGTCTTTTGAAAGCCTCCATTGGTAACATTAGTTCTACCTTCAAGCCATAAGATAATCCCATTTTTGGTTGTGACTTTTAACACATCTTTTTGTACTTCAATGCCAATAAATTAAAAGCTCTGGAATCCTAGCAAGTACTTAATTGAGGTTTGAAAAATTAGGTTACCTAAATCTTTTGTCAAATGAGGTAGGCCTGGCAATCCTGCCATGTCATCCTTTCCTAAAATCTTAGTACATAATGCCCAGTCGTTGGTTCTTCCTGTTGAAAATACTGTATTCTTTCTTTAGTTTCCAAAAGAGTAGGCTCTTGTCTCTTGTGATTTAAGCAGCATATGAACCTTACGTCTGCTCATCCATGGAATAATAGCCTTCTATTAGTGTGTTTCTCTCTTCAGACTTGGGAGAGATTGTTCAGATTTGATTCTAAAAACTGAAAAGTAAGTTGTAAGTACTTCTGAAGATACTCTCCAAGCTCAAGCTCAGTACTCACAACCCTGTTGTATTCTTAAGGTTTTTTTTTTTTTTTAACTTTGCAACCCAGTCTAGTGTATTTATGAGAGGGAACCCCCCAAAACCAGAATTTACTTATAAAAATTTATGTATGTATTCTTACAAGTTTAAACTTCAGTAACCTTCAAAGTACTCTCCATTTGATGCAATACACCTATCGGGACGTTTTTTCCGCTGCTCAGAACAGTTTTTGAATGCATCAGTGTTGATGCCTTTACTGCTTCTGCCCTTTTTTTGGGGGGGGGGTAAGTTTTTTCACTTGTTCCACATTGGCAAAACATAGTTGCTTGGGGGGCGATCTGGTGAATAAGGAGAGTGGGGCATGAGAGTCATGCACTTTTTTATTAAAAGCTGCTGAGCACTCAAATGTGGTGTGTGTAGTTGTATTTGTAAATCACTCTTATGAAATGGGCAAACAAGCTGAAAGTGTCTTAAAAAATTCACTGAAGCTGAATGTAGCCTCTTACATCAGCATCAACTGGTACACTGATACAGATGGGTTCCTAGGACACTCACCTAGCAGGGGAAGCCTGTATACTACAAGGGGTGTGCCCTACAGAAGATAATTCTGGTTTTTTTGAGATATCCCCTTGTAAGTGAATAGTATGTATGGTAACCTTAAGTAATATGTACATATGGAGGAGAGTAATGATAAGCATCTTTTCATTTATTCATCAAATGTTTCCAGTATCCACCTTGTATCAGGCGTTGCTGGATATTGACTCAGGGAGACAGGCATTTTTCCTGTCCACAAGAAATTTAAAAATAGTGAGTGACCATGGCCAGGCATTCTGTTATGGAATTGCTTGGTGGTAGAACTTGAGTCTTTTGGAAAGAGGAGCTGTTTCTCATCTCTGCAAGTGAATTCATAATAATCCAGTCTGGTGTTCTGGCTAACTTGAAGGCTTTGTTAATTTTAACAACATTTGCATAGGGCGGGGTTTGCTCTTGAAGAGGTCATGGAAGAGAATATTAGGGTTTCCAGTTGCTCATGTCTTTTGAAGAATAGCCTTCAACAATAAACTTGTTTCTCCTTTTGCTCTGGTAGCATTTTCTTGTTGACACAAGTGGTATTTTAGTTTATGTCCTACCATTAAACACTGCAAATGCTAGCCGTTGCAGTCCTCTTTGAACAAAGGCACATTTGGAATGTTAGATTTTTTCCTTCAGATGAAAAAGAAAGTTTTAAAGTAGTGCCTGCCATTCACAGAACCCATGTCATCCGAGATAAAACCTATGTCACCCAACTCCCATAACTGTGGTGGCTCTCTCTTCTTTAAAAGGGGATCTGAATTTGCATTTATGGTAGAACTACATGAGTAAACAAACAGAAGGGTGGAAGGTAGAATGCACTAAAAAAAAATAGTTCTTTTCAGTATATTCCTCCAGGTAATTGTTAGCCGGCACTTGGAACAGTATTTTTATTTTTTATTTTATTTTTGCCCCCAAATGTTACAATCAAAGAGCATTGCTTTATAGTAAAGTGTACCTTTGGATTCAATTCCTGATTTCACAGCCAAGTAAAGCAAAAGGATTTTGGTTATTTGATTAGTTTTTAATAAATCTCCAAAGAGCTCTGCACTAGTAACATTTTTGCCCTTACATTTGACATGAGAATTTTTGTTCACAAGATATAGCAAACCCAGACCCCAGATCACACATGTATGACAATCATCTTATGTACTGTTCCTTTCTGAGCTTTGACATACTTACCATTATTTCTGTGGTAAATTGTCTAACGCTCCATCTAGGTAATTCAGCATCGACCAGATATTGGACTAAGTTACAGGCCAGGCTTTCCATGTAAGTAAGGAGATGAGTCCTAGTAAGACTAAAGAGTGGTTCCCCTTTGTACTGATGTCATTCTCTGAAGGAGACTGAAGCTCTTGAAATAAACTGCCTCCTTCCATTTCGCAGCTACTGACTTTCTGCTGACTCTTATCTCCCATGTAACATTGCCATTGTATTCTCAGGCATTCATCACGTGTGTTATCACTTATCTTTTAATGCCATCTAATAGATCTCTGTTAGACTAGATAGACAGATGACTATGCTGTCTGCAGTTTGCTGCAGCAACATTCTGCAATGTGTCAGTTATTTAACATCACATCTTCCATTTTCTGCTTTTTCCTTCACATATATGTGTTAAATACAGAAAAAGAGTTTGCATTTATGTTTTAAAACTTAATGGTGATTGTGGTAAAAGTGATGTGGGTGAAATCAGAACAGGCTCTTTAGCAGTTTCACTAGCAGTTCTCAATAGTTTCAATTTTAATACTCCAGGCTGTGATTTCAAAATCAAATTTAAGAATAGCTACTTGCACAATGTCTCTTTGGGGAAGGAAGAGATCTTGGGTGTTGGGTACAATGGTGAAGTACAGAACTGATCTTGTTTGTTTGTGTGAAGATACAGTCCTTTTTTTTTTTAAGGTTTTATTTATTTTTTAGGCAGAGGGGAAGGGAGAAAGAAGGAGAGAAACATCAATGTGTGGTTGCCTCTCATACACCTTTTTCCTGAGGACCTGGCCCACAACCCAGGCATGTGTCCTGGCTGAGAATCGAACTGGTGACCTTTTGGTTTGCAGGCAGGCGTTCAATCCACTGAGCCACACCAGGCAGGGCAAGATGCAGTACTTAATGCAGAGGACCTCAAGCTTCCCCTAGGGCTCTCTGTTTTGGTGATGTCATCACTGCTGTGGAGATCAGTCTGACAGATTCTTTTGTCCATTTTCTGATCTCTTAGGATTGCTTTATGTCAGTACAGAGAAAATCTGAGGAAGCATGTTAAGGAAGGCCTTGATACCTGGGCAGTTTTAGGAGTTCTGTAACCTTGCTTGGCTCTCAAATGTGCTTTTGTAACTGCTGTCAGATAAAGTGAAGGAGCTTTTGTTCTTCCCTACTCTTTCAAGTAAAAGAGCCTGCTTCTTACTGTTGGCTTTCCTGGAGTTATCTAGCACAGTTCAGGAATCCTTTAAAAATTACATGGTGGTAAATCTGAAACTAATACAGAATAATATTGAATGTAAACTGTAATAGGAATTTTTTTATTGTTTAACTATTGTCCCAATTTTCTCCCATTTGCCCTCCTCTGCCCTTCCTACCCCCCACTCCCACAATCAGTTCCCATGCTCTTGTCCGTGCCCATGGGTCATTCATACATGTTCTTTGACTAGTCTCTTCCCTTCTTTCTACCATTATCCCTCTCTCCCATCCTCTCTGGTCACTGTCAGTCCGTTCCATGTTTCTATGTCTGTGATTCTGTTTTGTTCATTAGTTTATTTTGTTCATTAGATTCCTCCTACAGGCAAGATCATACAGTATTTGTCTTTCACCAACTGGCTTATTTCACTTAGCACAGTATTCTCCTGTTCCATCCATGGTGTTGAAAAAGGTAGGATTTCCATATTTTTTTTCTGATATGTAGTATTCCATTGTATAAATGTCCACAGTTTTTTTATCCACTCATTTACTGATTGGCATTTTAGGCTATTTCCATCACTTTGGAAATGTTGATAGCACTGCTATCAACATACGGGTGCATAAGTTCTTTTGAATAGGTGATTCAGGATTCGTAGGGTATATTCCCAGCAGCTGAATCTCTGGGTCAAAAGGCAGTTCCACTTTTAGTTTTTTGAGGAAATTCCATTCTGTTTTCCACAGTGGTTGCACCAGTCTGCATTCCCACCAACAGTGCACTAGGGTTCCCTTTTCTCCACATCCTCTCCAACACTTGTTGTTTGTTGATTTTTTAAAGATGGCCATGCTAACCAGTGTGAGCTGATATGTCATTGTGGTTTTAATTTGCATCTTTCTGTTGGCCAGTGGTGTTGAGCATCATTTAATATGTTTGTGGGCTGGCTGTCTGTCGTCCTTGGGGAAGTGTCTGTTTTGTCCTTTGCCCATTATTTAATTGGGTTGTTTGTCTTCCTCATGTTGAGTCAGATGAGTTCTTTATATATTTTGAAGATCAAACCCTTGTCTACTGTATCATTGGCAGATATGTCCTATACGATCGGTTCCCTTTTCATTTTGATGATGGTTTCTTTAGCTGTGCAGAAGCTTTTTAATTTGATATAGTCCCACTTATTTAATTTTTCCTTTATTTCCCTTGCCCTAGAAAATAAATCAGTGAAAATATTGCTATGTGGGACATCCCAAACTTTACTGTCTGTGTTTTCCTCTAGGATTTTTATGGTGTCATGACTTATGTAAGTGTTTTATCCATTTTGAGTTTATTCTGGTGTATGGCGTAAGTTGGTGGTGTAGTGTCATTTTTTTTTTTTTTTTGCATATGCAAGTGCAGATCTCCCAACACCATTTATTGAAGAGGCTATTTTTACTCTATTGTATACTTGTGCCCCCTCTGTCAAATAATTAATTGACCATAGAGACTTGGGTTTATTTCCCGGCTTTCTGTTCTATTCCATTGATTTATATTTCTTTTTTAAAGTGTATCTTATTGATTATGCTATTACAATTGTCCCAGTGTTTTTCTCCCATTTATCCTCCCTCTGCTTGGAACCCCCATTCCATCCAGTAGTACCCTCTGCCCCTTTAGTTCATGTCCATGGGTTGTACATAAGTTCTTTGGCTTCTCTATTTCCTGTATTATCTTTAACCTCCCCCTGTCTATTTTGTACCTACCAATTATGCTTCTTACTCCCTGTACCTTCCACCATCTTCCCCCGCCCCCTCCTTGGTAGTAATCCTCCATATGATCTCCATTTCTGTGATTCTATACCTGTTCTTGTTGTTTGCTTAGTGTGTTTTTGTTTTTGTTTTTCTTAGGCTTGGTTGTTGATAGTTGTGAGTTTGCTGTCATTTTACCTTCATAGTTTTGATTTTCTTTTCCTTAGAAAAGTTCCTTTAACAGTTCATATAATAAGGGCTTTGTGATGATAAACTCCTTTAATTTTACCTTGTTTGGGAAGCACTTTATCTGCCCTTCAATTCTAAATAATAGCTTTGCAAGATAGAGTAATCTAGGTTATAGGTCTTTACTTTTTATCAGTTTGAATGCTTCTTGCCTACAAGGTTTCTTTTGAGAAATCAGGTGACAGTCTTAGGAGAACTCCTTTGTAGGTTAAGTCTCTGCTTTTCTCATGCTGCTTTTAAGATTAGTTCTTTATCTTTAACCTTTGGCATTTTAATTATGATGTACATTGGTATGGTCCTTCTTGGACTCAACTTTTTTGGGACTCTCTGAGCTTCCTAGACTTGCATGTTTATTTCCTTTGCCGGATATGGGATGTTTTCTGTCATTATTTTTTCCAATAAGTTTTCAATTTCTTTTTCTTTTCTTTTTTTTTTAGCCATTACATTTATTTATTTTTAGAGGGAGGGGAAGGGAAGGAGAAAGAGAGGAAGAGAAATGTGTGAGAAATCTATCAATGTGTGGTTGCATCTCAGGTGCCCCCTACTGAGGACCTGGCCCGCAACCCAGACATTTGCCCTCCCTGGAAATCAAGCCAGTGACCCTTTGGTTCACAGGCTGGCACTCAATTCACTGAGCCACACCAGCCAAGGCAGTTTTTAATTTCTTGCTCTTTCACTTCTCCTTCTGGCACCCCTGTGATTCAGATGTTGGAACGTTTAAAGTTGTCCCAGAGGTTCCTAAGCCTCTCCTCATATTTTTAAATTCTTGTTTCTTTCTGTTTGTATAAAATGTTATTTCTTCCTTCTATTCCAAATCATTGATCCCCACTTTCTTTTCACTGTTGGTTTGCTGTATATATTTTTTTGTTTTGTTTTAAGTATTTTGTATTGATTATACTATTACAGTTTTCCAAATTTTCCCCCCTTTATTCCCACTCTGACTTGCCCCCCAACCCTCCAGCATTCCCCCTGCACTTAGTTCATGTCCATGGGTTGTACATGTAAGTTCTTTGAATCCTCTGTTTCCTATACCTTTTTTTATCTCTTCCTG
>PVKM010007367.1:0-24121 GCA_004027735.1 Carollia perspicillata | reverse complement strand
TGAAATCCCTCCATGTGATGTCCATTTCTCTGATTCTGTTCCTGTTCTAGTTTGCTTAGGTTTTGCTTTTGTTATTTTTCTTTTAGGTTGATTTCTTGATAGTTACGAATTTGTTGTCATTTTAATGTTCATATTTTTTATCATCTTTTTTCTTAGATAAGTCCCTTTAACATTTCATATAATAACTTGACCTTGTCAGGGAAGCACTTTATCTGGCCTTCCATTCTAAATTAAAGCTTTGCTGGATAGAGCAATCTTGGATGTAGGTCTTTGCCTTTCATGACTTGGAATACTTCTTTCCAGCCTCTTCTTGCCTGCAAGGTTTCTTTTGAGAAGTCAGCTCATAGCCTTATGGGCTCTCCTTTGTAGGTAACTCTCTTCTTCCTCTTACTTCTTTTAGGATTCTCTCTTTATCTTTAATCTTGGGTAACTTAATGATAATGTGCCTTGGTGTGTTTCTCTTTGTGTCCAACTTTGGGATTCTCTGGGCTTCCTTGACTTTTTGGAAGTCTATATTTTTTGTCAGATTGGGGAAGTTTCCTTTCATTACTCGTTCAAATAAATTTTCAATTTCTTTCCATTGTTCTCCTTCTGGCACCCATATAATTTGGATATTGGAATGTTTCAGGTTGTTCCAGAGATTCCTCAGCCTCCCTTTCATTTTTTTTGAATTCTTGTTTCTTCATACTGTTCTGGTCGGATGTTTATTTCTTCCTTTTGTTCCAAATCATTGCTTTGAGTCCTGGATTCCATCTTGTCACTGTTGGTTACCTGCATATTTTGCTTTATTTCATTTTGGGTGTCTTTCATTTGTTTTTTCCTTTTTCGACCAAGCTCAGCTCTGTGAGCATTTTGATTACCAGGGCTTTAAATTCTCCATCAGATAGGTTGTCTATCTCCTCATCACTTAGCTCTCTTTATGAGGCTTTGTTCTGTTCTTTTATTTGTGCTATATTTCTTTGCCTTGGCACACCTGATAAGTAGTAACGGGGCAGGGCTTAGGTATTCGCCAGGGCAGGGCAACCCTCTTTGCTGTTCTAGCACTCCTGTGGGGGAGGGGCCAGAGGGGGAACAATGCAGCTCATCTGCTCATCTCTGGTTCACTTTACACTGGACTCTCATGTGAGACTGGGAGTTTCTCTCACTGCGGCAACTGCTGTAGTCCACAGTCAACTCTGAGTCTCAGTTTCCCCTTAAGTCAGCCCTGCCTGCGCAGCCTGCTGCCTCACCGCAGCCAGCCCCGCCTGTCCAGTCTGATGCCTCACCTCAGTTTCTCTGAGCTGGTCCACTGCCTTACTGGTCTGTTTGGTCTGGTTGACTGTTTCTTTAATTCCATGGTTGTTGGAGTTCCATGCAGTTTGATTTTCAGGCACTTCTGGTTGTTTATTGATTTTTAGATTGGTTGTTGTCCTCTTTTTAGTTATGTGAGGAAGCAAAGGGTTTCTCCTACCATCTTGGCCGGAACTCCTCTGTATATTTTTCTTTACTTCCCTTTGTATAGCCTTCACTTCTTCATTTTGTGGCCATAGTCAATCATTTCTCTGAGTATCCTGATCCACCAGTGTTTTGAACCCTGCATCTGATAAGTTGGCTATCTTTTTGTTGCTCAGTTCTTTTTCTGGAGTTTTTGATCTGTTCTTTAATTTGGGCCATATTCCTTTGTCTCTTCAATTTGTAGGCACATCTGTTATGTTATAAGGGGCAGGGCCTTAGGTATTTGCTAAGGTGGACAGACCACCTTGCTGAGTTGTGGTGCTGTATGTGGGTGAGGGATCAGAGAGGAAACAGTGCTGCTTTCTTGGCTCTCTTCCTGCTTTCAGTTGCTTCTCTCACTTCTCCCATGTGACTGGCACCTTTCCAGCTGCTGCCTTGGTGCTGATTCCCAACTACATGGGCTAGTTTATGTTCTAGGATCCTGTGGGCCCCTCAGATGGATTCTTCTGAGAGACTGGCCATTTCTTCACCACAGCCCCCACAGGTGTTTACCATCAGAGGTTAGAAGGCTTTATTTTCTTGGTGTTGGAACCCTGTGTTGTGCAGTCTCTCCTGGGCTGGGATTTCTCAGTCTTCAGTGTTACTCCCAGTTTTTATCTGACTATAATGTGGGACCATCTGATCTGCCAGCTACTGCATTGCCACATGTCCTCTCTGCACCAACTGCCCATCTCCGCCCCTTCTACCAATCTGGATGAATGTTTATTCTTTAACTCCTTGGTTGATGGACTTCCATAGTTCCATTTTCTGACAGTTTTGGTTGTTGTTGTTGTTGTTGTTTTTTTAGATTATCCTCCTTTTGGAGGCAAAGTGTATCTACCTACACTTTCATGTTGGTTGGAATCCGATCTGTTTTTTAAAAGATTTAAAACATTACATTGCAAGTAAATGGTGTTATCATTGGTTTTCAGTCTTTTTGAGCGATGTAAAAGGTTTTGTTTCCATTTGACACACCTCCCACAACTATTCTGGCTCCCTCTTCTTTAAAAGGGGCAGACCTTTTACTTTGAGTTATTTGAGAATACATAGCAAGACTACTCTATATTAATCTTTAAAATAACCGAATGGTAATAACATACACTTTATGAAAAATAGTGCCTATTATACGATGTCTGTCCCGAAGGTATCCACCATGTAATTTGAAAAAGAGAGACATTTATTTATTTTTAAAGTAGAATGTTACTTTTTTTTTTTTTGAAAGATTTTATTTATTTATTTTTAGAGAGGGGAAGGGAGGCAGAAAGAGAGGGAGCAAAACATCGATGTGTGGTTGCATCTCACGTGGCTTCCACTGGGGACCTGGCCCACAACCCAAGTGTGTGCCCTGACTGGGAATCGAACTCATGACCCTTTGGTTCTCAGCCCATGCTCAGTCTACTAAGGTATGCCAGCCAGGGCGAGACATTTATTGAAGAAGATACAATATACAAGAAGTATTGTACGTAGGACAATGATGCCTCAGTCCCCTTCAAAGTAGGCACCTTGGAACTTCATACAGTTCTCCCAGTCGTCATCAGCTGCCCCATTGTACTTTCCTGAATCTCATCAGCAGTCTGAAATATCTTCTCTTTTAGAGATTATTTTAATTTTGGGAAAAGCCAGAAGTTGCAAGGTGCCATCTGGTGTGTAGGGAGGGTTGAGTCACATGGATGATTTGATGTTTTGCCAAAAAGCTCTGCTCAAGACATGATGCATGGGCAGTGCCTTGTTGTGATGAAGCTGCCAATCTCCAGTTGCCCATAGCTGGAGCGTTCTGAATCGTCCGAATATTTGCATTGGAGGAATGTTTAAGCTTAACACAAAGTTTGATGGAGATTTGTTGCTCTACTTGCTCAGTCATTTTGAATGCGATGCACATGCTCACTCAGTGGGCCTCCCACCCCCACTGACTAGTACAGTGAGGTTATCGTTGTTTATGCATGCACATTCCAATCCACTCTCCTTGGCTGCCAGGTTACATCAGTATTACGTAAACTGTTCTCATTATATTAATAGTGGACTTTTTCCAGACAAACCTCGTATATGGTATTTAATCAGTTTACCAACAATTCTCTGTGCATTTACAGATCTGGGAATCCCTGAAATCTCAGTTATCTGGGCAACCCACAGGCTAAGAGCCACTCTTAAATTCTCTGATTTGTGCCATGTAGTTGATGGTTGTTAAAGAGCATTAATGTTTTGTAGAAATCTTTCTATACAATATTTGTCTTTAAATGCTTTTTAGTATTTGTGTAATGCTTAAATCTGCACAGGATTTCATTTAATACTCATGACAATTGTATAGGCTTAAAGGATAGCCATTTCTGTATTTCTGCCTGATATAGCTGAGGCTGGGTACTCAGGTAGCCCAGCTATTAGAATGCTAATCTGAGTCCATGTAGCTTGTGTTCTTCCTGAAGCACCATCCTGCCTTTTTGATTATACATGATTGGAATAAAGGTCTCCATATTTGCTTATAAAAAATGTATCTTTCTGCCCTGGCTGGTATGTCTCAGTGGATTGAATGCAGGCTTGCGAACCAAAGGGTCACTGGTTTGATCCCCAGTCGGGGGCGCTGGAGAGACAACCACACATTGATGTTTCTCTTCCTCTCTTTCTCCTTCCTTTCTCCTCTTAAAAAATAATTTAAAAATTGAAAAATGTATCTTTCTCCAACTACTTTATTTAAATGACATTTCTGTTTTGCTGTTTATTAAATCTGTCAGTTCTTGTGGGGGTGGGTAGATAGTAAATATAGAAATAAAAAAAAAGAAAAATTTTATTTACTACCTAGATGAAGATCAAGATATTAACTGGTTATTTTCTTCCTATGAATGTATTTTAATACCTTTAATGAAACTGAATAAAAAATTTGGTGTGAAAATTTAACTGGGGAGGGGACTGGACACTCTTGAATTCTCTGATCTAAACTGGATATTATCTCCCCGAGATCATGTGACCAGCTATATCTTTCAAATGTTTAATGGCAGTAGGTAAAGAACCTGATGCATCTAGTTCCAAAATAAGGTTTATTTGTCACATGTCATAGTGACACTGAAGAAGCAGAATGTTGCCTTTATTTTTAAGTAATTTGTCATTTCTATATTTTAGTAAACTTTGAATTTGAAGTAGAACATGAAACATTTCCATAAACTCAGAAGCCCCCTTGTGCTTCCTTCAAGTCATTATCATCCCCTTCTGATTGAACCTGCTGATTTTTAACACTGTTAACTTTGCCTGATTGGGACTTCGTATAAATGGAATTATACACTATGTACTCTTCTGCATCGGTTTTCTGTGACTGTTTGTGAGATTTTGTGTTGAGTGTAGTTGTAACTCCATTTTTGTTGCTTACTAGTATTCCATTATGTAATATACCATAATGTATTTATTAACTTATTGATGGGCATTTGGGTAGTGTGTAATTTATTGCTGTTGTGAGGACACATTTCCTTAGGTTAATATAGAGGTGTGGAAGGCTGAGTTTTAGGCAGTGTATCTGTATTCTTTTGCTAGGGCTACAGGGACATATACCACAGAGTGGGTGGCTTAAACAATGAACATTTATCTTTTTTAAAAAATTATTTATTTATTTTTAGAGAGAGGGGAAGGGAAGGAGAAAGTGGGAGAGAAACACCAGTGTGTGGTTGCCCCTCATGTGTCCCCCACCGGGGACCTGGCCCACAACCCAGGCATGTGCTCTGACTGGAAATCGAACCGGCAACCCTTTGCTTCACAAGCCTGTGCTCAATCCACTGAGCTACACCAGCTAGGGCTGAACATTTATCTTTTTGTAATTCTGGATGGTAGAAGTCCAAAATCAAGGTGTCAGTAGGGTTGGTTTCTTTAGAAGCCTCTCTTGTTGGCTTGCAGATGGCCATTGTCTGCTGGTGTTTTCATATGGTCTTTCCTCTGTACATGTCTCTGTTCTAATCTCTTTTTCTTACAAGGACATTAATCATATTGTTTAGGGCCCACCCTCATGACCTCATTTAATCTTGATCTCTTTTAAAGTTTCTGTCTCCGACTAATACAGTCACATTCTGGGGTATTGGGGGTTAGGACTTCAACATATGGAATTTGGGGAACACAGTTCAGCTCATAACAATATCTATTATACTTCGATAGTTATTGCCTATTTTCTAAAGTTGTACCAGTTCATACTCCCACCAACAGTATATGAGAGTTCCACATACTCTGCATCTTTGCTAACAGTGTTATTTTCTGTTTTTTTTTGTTTTTGTCCTTCTGGTAGGAGCCTGTTTCTTTATGGCTCCATTTGGTACCAGCATAGACAGTCCTTGAGGTTGTAGGGAGGTTGTCACTGGAGCAAAATTTGTCACAGTTTGAGACTAAATGCTTCCGAAAAGCAGAATGGCTTTCCCTGACTGGTGTGGCTTAGTGAATTGGGTGTCCTTCTGCAAACCAGAAAGGTTCCTGGTTCAGTTCCCAGTCAGGGCACATGCCTGGGTTGCAGGTTCAGTCTGTGCTCAGAGCACATATGAGGAGCAACTCATCAGTGTTTCTCTCCCTCTCTCTAAAAAAAAAGAAAGAAAGAAAAAAGCAGAATGGCTTCAGTCTAATGAGCGGTTAGCCCTTCATAGTTGTTCTTGTGGATTAGTTTTTGCCTTGGTAATCTGGATCTGTTTCTAGTGCTATAATTGGCACCAAAATATCATCCATGGGGTGTAAACCTAGCCATAGTAGACAGTGCTTTCATGCAAATTCTTTTAGTCTGACACTTGAGTATGTATTCCCTAACACACATGATAGAAGTAATTCTCTTTTGAATGTTCTCACTGATAATTTGGATATTAGTTGGTGTTTTTTGGTTGGAATATTATTACATGACTTTGTCTCTCCCCTATTTTAAATTCCTTGGGGGCAAGGATAAATCATTACTCTAGGATGGATCTTGAAATATTACTCAGTTAACTTAAAAGACATTCTCCAGTTCTAATTTTGCACAATAAGTTACTATTTGTAGCATATCAGTTACGGTTCTAAGCCACTGGTCAGTATGTATAGCTTTCCTGAATGATAAACTGTGTCTTGTGTTTATTTGACAGATTTTTATTGTGTGCTATAGGAAGACACTGCTGGCAACTATGGGGAGCATAAAATGAAAAGCACTGGAGGTTTAGGAATACTTGTGAAAACAAAACAGATGAAAGCCATAAATATAGTTTAAAGAAAATGCTGGAGGTAATCTAGTTAGAGGTGGCTGGATTAAATGGGTGCTGAGTGGGTTTTTGGGTAACTTGATTTGAAAGGGAGACTTGGGAAAACCATTACAGTTGGAGTGAAGGTATAAGCAAATGAAGGAGGTAGGGAAATGGTAAGACAGATGAAAGGACGGCATGATTTCCAATTTGGGAGTGACTGTATGTATGGGGACCAAACTGGAAGAGGGAGGGAGAGATTGGCACTTGAATGCCATGTTAAGTGGTCGATATTTAAAAATATCAGCGAAAGTGATGTTCACTGGATAGTGCCAGGATAGGATAGGTTTTGGTATCCCAATATGGATGAGTAATGGCTTTGGTGTTTCTTACAATTTATCTAAAAAAACACATTTAGAGAATGGTGAGGCTAGGCCCGAAGTACAAATGTTACACTTAAACCTTCAAAGATGTGTTTCCTTGGCAGTGCCTTTAGCACATGTTAAAGGTGTAGGAGCTGGTTTGGGGGATGGGATGGAGGAGAGAGCAGTTAGTTGGATTTTCCTTTAGCCAGCCAGCCCATTGTGGGCCCCTCTTAGTAATTTATGGGCAATGTGTGTTTTACTAGCTAAGTGCCTGAGATGGTCTAGAGTTGATGTCAAAAGCTTTAAGCTGTTGAAAATAGTTCTGTGTAACTGTTTTTCTAGGTATCTGCTTTCCAGTCTGTGATACCAAAAAGAAGGGGGGGGGGGAGGCACCATCATCCTGGCCTCTTACTAAAAGACTCTTAGCTCTTGGTTTGGTGCCTGCATTTAGAAATCTTGAATACAGTGGGAACATCGTCCTCAATCTGCTAGGCTATGAAGTCCTCTGAACAAAAATTGCTTTCCAAGCAACTTATTTCTTTATGAAAGTTGCCTTAGTTTTTTTCCTTCTCCACATGAATGTGATACCTGAAACAAAGTATATATGTATACAATCTCTTTACATTTTATAGAGCTCAACTGTTAGCTTATTTAAGTTTTGATTCAAAGTTCAAACTGAGCAGAATTTGAATTTTCACCATCTTTCTTTCAGATGAGAGAATGGCCTGAAAGGACATGCTTGCTACTGTGGAGTCCTAGAGTGGTGGGACTTGGACTAACACTCAGTATTCTCAGTTGGCAGGTTTCTTTAAACCAAATAGTGGTGACAAGAATAGGAAAAATAGTATCCTCTATATAAAATGTATTGTTCAGTGTTGGTTTTTTTTTTTTCAAAGAAGGATGCTTTGATTATTCTGTTTCTTTTGAAATGTAAATTTCCAGGCAGTGAATTTTCAAGCACTATCAGACTGAATAGGCTAGGTTATTCTGTGGTAACAAATAATCTTAAAATGGCAGGAAACAACATAGGTTTATTTTTTGCTTATGCAGCATGTTTAGTGTGGGTGTCTAGGGGCTGTACATTCTTACTGCAGATAAAGGAGCAGGCACAATATGGAATATTGCTGGTGTTCTTGACAAAGTGAAAAAAAGAAACTATTGGAAGGTCTCGCTCCTTCAGTTAAATGTCCCAGCCCAAAAATGACATGTCACTTCTGCTTACAACTCACTAGACAGAATGAGTCACATTGCACAGGAGACCAAGAAGTGTGATTCTACCATGGACTTAGAAAACAGAGTTGGAAATATTTGAGGAAATGGTACTGGTCAGCTGGCAATTTATTGGCAGTTTATTTTTATTTTATATTTATTGATTTTAGATAGCAGGGGGAGAGAAATACTGACTTTTGTTGTTCCACTTATTTATGCATTCATTGGTTGGTCCTTGTATGTTTCCAGACCAGGGATTGAATTCACAACTGTGGTGTATTGGGACAATGCTTTAACCAACTGTGCTACCTAGTCAGGGTTGGCTGGTAATTTAAATGCTAAGAAAGCTGCCAGGCTACTCATCATCACTCATAAATCACCATTCTAGCCTAAGAAATTGATTTCTTTTAAATGATGTCCGATAACCTCAGTTCATGCGACTTGAAATATCCTTTGCACAAAGTGTGAATGAAATGATTGAGTCTGAGCCCTCCTTTGCTTTCCACAATTTCAGTGTTGGAGTCATATAAGGTTTACTGTCTTTTGTCCTGGCCAGGTGGCTCGGTTGGAGAATTGTTCCATATACCAGAAGGTTGCAGGTTCAATCCCTGGTCAGGGTACATGCCTGGGTTGTGGGTTTGATCCCTATTTTGGGCTTGTATGGGAGGCGGCCAGTTGATGTTTCTCTGTTACATTGATGTTTTTCTTTCTCATTTCTTTCTGTAAAATCAATGAATGTATTCTTAGGAGAGAGTTAAAAAAAAAAAAGCTTAATGTGTTTTTACTGGTTCCTCAACCCCTCCTCTACTATCCTTTTTGTAAAGTACTATCATAGTGTTAAAGTACTTCTTAGTCCTGTTCCTTCCCTGTGTTAAAAAACAAAAACCAACTGCATAAATTTTAAAGATCTTTTTGGCTGTATTCAGAGTTTCAAGATTTAGGCAGTGTCCCATCTAGCAGACAAAAAGAAGCTCCAAAGAGCTGTACAGAATTACTTTCAAAAGGAGGAAGGGGTGGAAAAAGGAAGTAAACTACTGAAGAGTGGTTTTTTTGTGGTGAGGACATTTAGGGGATGGCAGGGGCCTGTCTAGCAGATTACCTCACTAGTGCTGAACAGGTAATTCCATATTTGACTAGTTTCAGATTCCATTACTGGGGGAAGTAATTTAGTCAAGTATTTATTTCTCAGTTTGGTGATAAGAGGCTTAGTACAAGTGACTCCATTTTGGGCTTGTCATCTCTTTTTTTTTAAGCACCTGTCCACAGAACTCTGTTTTTTCATACCCTTTGGGTTGTGGCCTCCATAAGTTGTCTAACTTGTCTTTCTTGTTTTGTCCTTTTGATGCACATCCTGTATTACCTTGAATTGCTTTATTTACCTTTTCCATACCACACTTTATTTCTAGCTCCCTTTATCTTAATTTCTTAACTAACTCATACATCACCATCTCCATATTATAGCTTTTCTTGGCCACTTAAGCTCATTCTGTTCTCACCTTTCACTGAATACCTGTGAGTGTGTTTTATATATATGTCTTATCTACCCTGGGAGAGGGTCTTCAGGGTAGATCCTTGACTGATTTATCTGTTTTTCCCCAAAAGTTTCCAAGAACTAAGAAATACTCCCAGGTGGCTTTTGATAGATATATGTATGCATGCATCTGTTTTTCCCTGGCTGAAAAACAGAAATACCTATAGTAAATTCTTCACATTATTATTTGAAATCAGTGGACTACTGGTCAAGACAGTAGTAAGTAAATGCTGTGCTCACCTCTTTTCATGACTGCATCAAAATTGCAACTAAGTTATAGAAAAACTACCCTAGAGAAGCATCTGAAGACTAGGTCGACAACAGAACACCTGTAACTAAGTATATAAAGAAGCCACCTCAAGACAGGTAGAAGGGGTGGAGACACAGAAGGGGCTTCCACACCCATGAGTGGCAGTTATACTTGGCAGTAGAGATCTCCTCTGAGGAACAAGGGATTCCAGCCCCACACCAGGCTCTCTAGCCTGGCAAGAGGAGTCCCTAGAACATCTGGCTGTTAAAATCGGTGGGGATTACATTGGCGATGGAGGGCTGTACACTGAAATCTCCTCTTAAAGGGCCTGCACATAGACTCACAAACAATGGTCCAAAAAGCTCCAGCAAAGGTACTGCAGTTTGAAAAGTGCTAGGGAACATATGGTAAAGTGAACTTTCTAACTTCAGATCAAGGGCTGGAGGGGAAGCCCTCTCCTGGACTGAACTTCTACTACCCAGCCTGCATACCCAGGTGGGTACCAAATCTGCGTCTCCACTAACTTGCCTAACACCTGGTTCTGCTTGCCCCACCCTGATGACTCACTGAGACTCCACCCAACTCACCAGTGGCTCCAACCTATTTCAGTAGTGGTTCCTTACATGTGTCTGACCTTGTACCCTGCTGTGGACTTGCCTAAAATCTCAAAATGTCCACAAACCCCAAATAAGCAGCAGCTGGCCTCCATATTTTTATTGTGTGCATATGCCTTGTACCTCTTATTGAGTGCCCCCAAGCCTGGTACTAGTGACAGCTGATGGTGCCAACAGCTGCAAACAGCAGATCACTTTGTACCTGGGTCAGGAACAGGCAACAGCTGATTTGTTGGGGCCTGCAGTGGAGCCCCTCTCAAGAAGTGCCAGAACCAGCACACCTGGGGCTAGCTTCAGACCACAGCAGAACACCACCCAATTAGCTCCAAAAATGACACACCCAAAGGGTGGACTCAACAGGCATCAGAGCCCTACTAAAATGAGTTTCGCTCAGTGGGGTCAGCCCCAACCAAACAGCTCATCAGCTGTAGTCTCAGCCACTCCTCACAGCCTGTCAGCCTGAGGCTCAGTTCCACCCACTGTTTTACAAACAACAATCAAGATTATAATAGGAGAGCTCACACAGCCCATACTAGGGACACCCTTTGAGCAGCTGGCTCAGTTGACCAGGGAAACTGGGGCACTGGGCTGTACAGGACACTTACTACATAAGTTCATTATGCCAAGACTGGGTGACATTGCCTATCTATATATTACATAGAAACAAACACAGGGAGGCAGCCAAAACGAGGAGACAAATATTTCCCAATTGAAAGAATAAGAACCAAACTCCAGAAAAAGAACTAAATGAAAAGGAGGCAAGCAGTCCATCAGTTATACCAAAAAAAAAAAGAAAAAAGAAATAGAATACAGTAACTGTAATGAAGACTATGTTAGATGGAAATAACAGCCGATTAGATGAACCAGAGGATTGAATTGGTTTGGAAGACAAGGTAGCAGGACATTCCCAATCAGAACAGCAAAAAGAAAAAGAATTTTAAAAAATGAGGGTAGTTTAAGGGGCCTCTGGGACTGCATCAAGTGTAAGGACATTTGAATCAAAGGTACCCCTTTGAATCAAAGGTACCCCTATTTGAAGAAATGAAAGAGAAGTGACAACTAACATCACAGAAATATAAAAAGTTATAAGAATATTATGAACAATTATATGCCAACAAATTGGGCAAATAGAAGAAATGGATATAGTTCCAGAAACATACAATTTTCCAAGACTGAATCAGGAAGAAACAAAATCTGAACAGGAGGTACCTACTAATGAAATTGAATCAATAATCAAAAAAACTCCCCAACAAACAAAAATCCTGACCAAAAGCCTTCACAGGTGATTTTTATTTTACCAAACATTCAAAGAAGAATTAATGCCTGTCCTCAAAATATTTGGAGGGAAGGCTTCAAACTCATTTTGTGAAGCCAGCATTACCCTGATACCAAAAGCAAAGACCTCGCAAAAAAGCAAATAATAGTCAAACTCCCTGGTGAACACAGATGCTAAAATTCTTAAGAAAACATTAGCAAACCAAAATCAGCAACCCATTATTATATGAAATATTAAAGAGGCTTATTTAAGAAAAAGAAGACCATTACAATGAACATTAAAATGGCAATAAATACATAACTATCAACAGTTGAATGTAAAAAAGAAACTAAGGAAACCAACAGAACAGAAACAGAATCATAGATATGAGAACATTGGGGTGGTGGCTAGTGGGGAGGGGTTTCTGGGAGAATGGAGGAAAAGTTGAAGGGATTAAGAAGTACAAATTGGGCCCTGGCAGGTGTGGCTCAGTGGATTGAGTGTGGGCCTGTGAGCCAAAGAGGCACTAATTCATTTCCTGATCAGGGCATGTGCCTGGGTTGCTGGCCAGGTCTCCATTTAGGGGTGTGCAAGAGGCAGCCAACTGATGTTTCTGTCCCACATTGATGTCTCTCTCCCTTCCCTTCTCTCTGAAAAGAAACAAAATCTCAAATAAATAAATAAATAAAGTACAAATTGGTAGTTCAAGAATAAGCAGGGGATGTTAAGAGCAAGTGTAGGAAATGGTGTTGCCAAAGAATTTTTATGCATGATCTATGGATATTAATAAAGGAGGAAGGATGGCCAAAGGGAGTGGGGGATTGCTGTGTCAAAGGAGGCAAAAGGGGAAAAGTTAGGACAAGTGCAATAGCATAATCAATTTTAAAAAAAGAAAAAAAGCCCTGGCTGGTGTAGCTTAGTGGATTGAGCATGGGCCTGTGAAGCAAAGGGTCGCCGGTTCAATTCCCAGTCAGGGCACATGTCTGGGTTGCAGGCCAGGTCCCCAGTAGGGAGAGAGGGGACACATGAGAAGCAACCACACATTGATGTTTCTCTCCCACTCTTTCTCCTTCCCATCCCCTCTCTAAAAATAAATAAATAAATACAGTAGTTAAAAAAAAGAATTTTTTTTTTTTTGCCCTGACTGGCACAGCTCAGTTGCTTGAGCATCATCCTGCAAAGTGAAAGGTCTCCAGTTCAATTCCTGGTTGGAGCATGTACCTGGGTCTTGGGCCTGGTCCCTAACTGGGGTGCGTGCAAGAGGCAACTGATCTATGTTTCTCTCCTCCTCCTCCCTCCCTCCCTTTCCCTAGCGCTAAAAATAAATAAATAAAATCTTCTTTAAAAAAATAAAAATTTCAGAAAGAGGAAAAAGGGAAGTTAGTGTACCAGAAGCTATAGGATTGCAGAGGCATTTGTTGTGAATTACTAAGCGTGAGTTCCCACTTCTGAAAAATGCAAGTAGTATGATTAATAGTCATAAAGGTGATTTTATGTTTCAACTTTCTTTGGCTCTTGGTCATACTGCAGTGGCTTTTCCAATATCCTGACTGGCAAAATGACACCATTACAAACTTAAAGATCCCTTTTGGCGGTTTCAAAAGCTCTTGCCTACAACAAGTCCTGCTCATTCACTTTTTTATGAGGGGCATGGGTGACCTGTTGTTAGGTCGTTAGTTTCCTAAAATGCATTTGGTTCTAAATTACAGAAGCAATAGAGAAGTCTTAAAGTAAAACAGTTCTCTATGATCCTTTTGGGTAGTCTATTTATTCTTTCAGAATTAAAACACATGCTATGGGAAGTTTATTAACTATACTTTTCAGCTTACATTTTTATATTTAAATCGTATCCGCACACATGGGTAGGTATTTGTACTTTGCTTTTTAAAAATTTCACTGTATATACTAGACTTCTTTTCTTGTCAGTACATACTTTTATTAATGGCTTTGTTGTATTTATTTACCATTGTGTAGCCATCCTCTAAATGGACAAATTATTCCAACTTTTAAGAAATTATTTAATGTTTATCATTGTCCTCTGATCTGGTTGTTTTCTTAAGATGTAGTAGTTATAAATACTTAAAATTTGGTTTTCATTGTCATACTGCCACTTCAAATATTGGCATTTGTAGTTGGAGAATTTTATTTATGTAATTGTCAATTGTTAGTTTTTTTAGTGGTTGTGAATTTAACTAGTTGGAAAAAGTTAAATGATGCCTCATTTAACATTTCCATTTCTTTGATACATTATCTGTCTGTCTATCTATCTATTAATTTATCTATTTTTAAAGATTTTATTTATTTTCAGAGAGAGGAGACCAGAGGGAGAGAAACATCAATGTGTGGTTGCCTCTTGCATGCCTCCTACTGGGGGCCTGGCCTACAACCCAGGCATGTGCCCTGACTGGGAATCAAACCAGTGACCCTTTGGTTTGCAGGCTGGCACTCAATCCACTGAGCCACACCAGCCAGAGCTGAACTTTTTACATATCAAGAATATTGACCTTTTTTTCATGTTGTCGTTTTTCCTGGCTTATTTCTCTTGACTTGATTTGTTGGATGTTTTTGTAGTGTGGAAATTTTTCTATAGCCCCAACTGTGAATTTGTTCTGTTTTCTTGGTTTCATATTATACTTAGGCCTTTCCCATCCCCAGGACAATAGAAACATTTTTTCTAGTACTGAGCACATTTGAAATTGTGCATGATGTGATGCCAGAATCTTTTTCCAAATGCATAGTTCTCCCAGTATTTCATTATATTGTCATTCTTCCCCCATGGATTAGATACTTACCACATACTAATTTTCCCCTTACATATGTCTTTTAAAAAACTCTCTTGTTCCATTCTTTGTCTCTGGGACAGTACTACTATCTTACTTGCTTTTGCCTCATCATATATTTTGATAAGTTGGGCAGCTTTCTGTCTTGCATTGAACTCTCTTGAAGTTGCTTCTGATTAAATTGGTGCTCTTTTTCACTGTGTTGTACATCTGAAACTAATACAAAATAGTTTTTAATGTAAACTGTAATTGAAAACTAAAATTAAGAAAAAAAATAAAAGAAATTAATTGGTGCTTTTTCTACCTCTTGTTCCAGCCCCTTAATCAGTTTGTCTGGCCTCAAGAAATGTAGATGAAGCCTCTTCTAAGGTGCCCTGGTAGAGGCAAGAAACTAAATCCTCCCCTTACTTTTGTATCCGGGACAAATACAATTGCTCATTCAGTCAGTAGGTTTTTTGAGCATCTACCATGTCCCAAGCTTCATGAGAAGCAGTAGCAGTACAAATAGTAGAAAAGCTGGTTCTGGACCCCTGGGATCTTTGCTTGGGTTGGTGGGGCAGTGGTACATATCTTCTTATTTTTTTAATCCTCGCCTGAGGGATATGTTTATTGATTTTAGAGATGAAGAGAGAGAAACACTGATGCGAGAATATTGATTGGTTGCCTCCTGCACATGCCTTGACCAGGGATCAAACCTGCAACCTTTTGGTGTCCAGGACCACATTCCAAACAACTGAGCCTCTGGCCAGGGGTGGTACATATCTTTTAATCCTTCTTTGTGGTAATGGATTGAAAACTGTTTTGGAAAGCAAGTACTAGATTTTGTTTTGTTTTTTTCTTTTTTCTTTTGGCACTCCCAGACTACTTACCATTTTTGTGCCCCACACATAGAAGTCATCCTTGAATTCTTCCTTTCCCTCATCCCCAAAAATCCATCAACAAATCCTATTGATTGTACTTTGTAAATATTCCAAATCTGTGCACATTTCATCTCTGTTATCATCCTTGTCCAGGCTATTATCACTACTTACATATATTAAAAACCTAACCTGCCCCACTGCTTCCATGTAGCTTCCTTCCTAATCATTCTCCATACTGAATCCAGTGACCTTTTTAAAAGCTTAAGTCACATAACCTCCCTACAGCTCAGTTTCCTCAACGGTAAGTGGGGAATATAACAGTATCTACCACCTGTGGTTATATGACAGATTAGATAATAAACAGCATTTAGTGTTAGGCTTGTAATAGGTGCTCAATGAATGTTGTCTTCAGCCACTCTATCCCTTAAATCTCACAGCCACAGTGGTCTTCATCCTTTTCCTTCAACATTCTTTTGTCTGGAATGTTTTTGTCCAGGCTTTTCAAAGGGGTGGCTCCTTATTATTCACATCTGTTTAGATTCCCCAGAAGGCCTGTATCACTACATCACATTACCTTATTTCCTTTTGAGCTTTCAACACAACTTGAAAGTAGTGTCTGTGTTTGTCCTTGTACTTCCTATGTCTATTCCCTTACACACAAAACTTCACCAGCTCTGCAGGGACATTTTTCCACCAAGGAGAGACCTGATGCCAATAGAAGGACAAAGGATGATGCAGCCTGGGAGTTGTAGTCATTGCCATTACTTCTATGCCACATTCATGGGAAAGTTACCTGAGGGTGAGCACCAAGAGGAAAAAACTAACACTTAACCTAGATTCAGCATCCCATGCTGGAACTCCAGGCACAGGAGTGGAGGAGTGGAGAGAGGAGAAAAATGCCAGTGACCTCACAGGATGCAGTGGTGGTAGAAGCAGCACAAGTGTTAGGTTTTATGTTCATGAAGCTTTTAAAAGAATTTCATGTTTTGCCTTCTTTTCTGGAAGTACTTGAACGTACACATTTGCTTTGGATTTTTACTGTTAACTTTGACAAATTAGATTTGTCACTCTTGTTTGAGGATTGTTAATAATAGCAGATCCATAGGAATGTCACAGGCTAGGCATGCATTAAAAATGTTTCTTTTTATCAGTCAGTTGTAACAGATAATGAAGGGGTAAATTAATTTCCACAGATACAGAGTAGAAAGGCCAGTCTGTATTTTCAGGGCTTTTGAAGGAAGGTTGCCAACCTGAACTGGGAGAAATGATTGTCATTTAGACAGGATAAAAATACACTGGGTCAGCCAATTCTTCCTTTTTTCCCCTCTTGTTATCTTACAAAGGTGTAGCCAGTCATTTCTGTATCTTGTATGAAATCCTGTCTACATGTCACTGACCAGCTGCCACTGCTAAATGGCGGTCTTCTGCGATTTGCCATTCGTGAACCTATAAAATTGTCTGGAGTTGTAGAGCATCCATCCATAACCTGGGTGAAGAGTAGAACCTTGTGGTCAGGTTCTGTTAGCCTAGTGGAGAGGAGAGGTAGTATTGAAAAGATTCCCCTTGTGGGGAGGGGTGGTGAGGAGGAGTTCAAGTTGGCTAGTTCTGTAAGGTTGGCCCCTCCCTGGGTAGATGGTGTACACAGTTAATGAATGACTTCACCAATGATTGCTCACAGGCTAAACAAGCAATGTATATTAAAATCTGAGAAGTAGGTTGTTTTTTTCTGCTTCCCATTGATTTGGTAGAGAACACCAATCTTTGCCTCTGGTGATACAGGGGAAGTAGAAGTGTAGTCAGTTGAATGTGCAGGTACCCAAAGGATGCATTTTCTGGGTGTTGTGCTATGAAAATGCCAAAGAAGTAAGTTCCTGCCCTGGAAGAATTTTTCTGTTTGGCTGTGTGACATGTGAAGATCCGCCTACAGAAAGGGATAATGAAGTATGAAAAAAGATTTGATAGTGGGCTTCTGCATGTTCATTTTCTGCATATACTTGATAAGTCCAGTTGTACAAAAGGAACCTTGAAAACAAGTCTTTGCCCCATTTTACTCTCTCCCACCTAGAGATAATAGTGAACCCTATAAATTTGCTTGGTTTTGACCTATGAAAATTTTTGTAGGATTCACCCTATTAAACACAAGACTGTAATTTTGTTCTCTGTCCTACTTTTAAAAAATCTACATTTCGGAATGTTCACTAATAATACATGTAAGTCTGTATTTGTGTGTTTTGAATATATATTTTGAAGTAGGGACAGTTTTAGTCCCACTTGGTGTTTTCATGGATGAAAGAGATCCATCATGGGGAGAGAAGTGGACCTATTACCTTCCAAATGTGCTAATGTTGCAGGACTTGGAAGCAGGCAGTCTTCTTGACAGCAATTGATTTGAGATGGTGGTAGGCCTTAAGAGATAATTGGGACTCAATACAGTAAGAAAGGTAATATTATATGCAGTACTACTCAGTTGATTTCAGGTGTAGCAGGCTTTGCATTTTTTCAGGTATGTTATTTAAGCACCCAGGTAAGAAGTACTGTGATGTGGTTAAAAGTAGTTTTGTGGTGCCTTTGGTTGAAAGAATTGACAACTAAAATAGCATGGTTTGATGTGCGCAGGTTTGGTTTAAGATGATGGCTGTGCCTGTACAAGCAGGGAAGCCTCATATTTGACAGGCTTTGCACAGTGGCTTTGGGCAAACTCAGTGGAGTTGGTGAAAGAGAAATTGGGGCTAACACCTGAGAAACAGCATTAACCAAAGATACCTGGGCAGTTCTGGCATGTTTTGGCACCCCAGTTTGTATTAGTTTCTGTCAATATAGAAGTTCTCAACTTCCCTTCTTGCTTTTTACCGGTGATCCTGTCATAGTCATGCCCACTGACTGGTTGTTTTTGCAGGAAGGACTTGCTTGATCAAAACTGCTGACTGTTGAACATCAATTTTCCAAATACTATAATTCTGGTCCTACCCTACTGATATAAATTAATTGCCTTAAAAATAGTATATTTTACAGAGAGATTTCAGGAGTGAGAGCTAAGTACTTTCCCTGCATGGAATATTGTTTGTCTTTTCTTAGATATGCTTCCAGAAGGTAGCTTCTATCAAGATAAAGGAAGCTGAATATTTTAGGAAATCTTCAAGTTCCTGATGTGTGCTGAGCACAGAATTAGAAATTTTAACTCCTGCTGTAGCTTCAGAGCACTGGACAGTCGTTTCCAGAATAAAGACGCGTAAAGTATATTGTGTGTCATGCTCCTTTTCAACCACCTCTTAATACTACATTTCATTTAATACTACAGTGCTTAAATCAGGAGCCACTGATTTGACATTTTGAGTGTGTGCTATTAGGTTAGATTATCTTCATCTTTTGCCACATACTGAATTCTTTCTTGTGGTAGTAGTCTTCCATCATCACAAGAGATTTAAGGAGGGAGTGATTTTCCTGATTCTGTACCAAAACTGGAAAACAAATCACACCTTATATCCTAAGAATATGCACGTACTCGGTATTTTCTGTTGAGAGAATTAGCAGCAGTTGAGTGGCTTGAATAAGTTTGGTTAAGGTTCAGAAATTGGACTGGGTCACTGATACTTAAATTAGAAGACAATAGACTGCAGTGATACCATGCAAAATTATGAAGCAGGAAGCTTTAGCAGTTGAGATCCCTCTACCATGTCAACCACTGAGCTGGAAGGAGTGAGGAATTAACTGTATTGGAACCCTGAAACTTGATTGGATGGAAAACTGCTTCACGAAGTGAGTGGCATGCTTGCAGATGGACAGTTCCAGCTCTCAACAAGCAACAATTAGCAACTCCTAAGGAGTGAGAGAATCAGATTTTTAAAATACTGTGTTATAATACTCAGAATATCTACTTCTCAGTGAAAAAATTACTAAACATACAAAGAAACAAGAAGAAAGTATGGTCCAAAAAAGACAGAAAGAAAAAAGAAAGTATGGCCCATTCCCAGGAAAAAAGGATCTGACAGAAACCATTCCAGAGGAAGCTAAGATGTTGGAGTTTATTAGTCAAAGATATTAAATCAGCTGTCTTCTTTATTTACCCTTCACCTGAGGATACATTGATTGATTTGAGAGAGAGAGACAGACAGACATTAATCGGTTGCCTCCTGAACACTCCCCAACTGGAGTTCCAACCCTCAACCTTTTGGTGTACAGGATGATGCTCCAACGAACTTCGCTACCCTGCCAGGGCTCAAATCAACTGTTTTAAATAATATGTTCAATGAACCCAAGGAAATATGGATGGAGAACTAAAGAAAATTGGGTGTGCAGTGACTGAACAAAATGAGAATTTCAAGAAAGAGAACTTATAAAAAGGAACAAAACAAATTCTGGAGCAGAAAAGTAACTGAAATGAAGAATTTATTAGAAGGTTTTAACAGCAGATGTAAGCAGACAGAAGAAGGGATCAGCAAGCTAAAGTTAAGACAATTACTAAAATTGAAATTACTAAATCTGAGGCACAGAAAGAGAAAAGAGTGAAGAAAAATGAACACTGTGGGTGAAAAAGTTACAGGGGACTCAGAAGTACAGACTGCCAGTTATAAATTAGTCATAGGCATACAAAGGGTCCAGAGACATATGAAAAGATTCTCAGCATCGCTGGCCATCAGAGAGATGCAAGTTAAAACCACAATGAGATACCACTTCACACCAGTGAGAAAGGCCACCATAAAGCAACAAACAACAAATGTTGGAGAGGATGTGAAGAAAAGGGAACCCTAGTGCACTGTTGGTGGGAATGCAGAGTGGTGCAGCCACTGTAGAAAATAGTATGGAATTTTTCTCAGAAAGCTGAAAATGGAACTGCCTTTTGACCTGGCAATTCCACTGCTGGGATTATATCCTAACAACCCTGAAACATTGATCCCAAAGAACCCATGTACCCCAATGTTCATAGCAGCATTATTTACAATAGTCAAGTGCTGGAAGCATCCTAAGTGCCCATCAGTAAGTGAATGGATCAAAAAACTCTGGTACATTTACACAATGGAATACTATGCAGCAGAAAGAAGGAGGGAGCTCCTACCCTTTGTGACAGCACACATAGAACTGGAGAGCATTATGCTAAGTGAAATAAGCCAGGCGCTAAAAAAATGTATAAATGGCAGAAGTAAACTCTTACTTCATCATTAATTACACTGAGTATACATCTATTAAACTCTCCTATTATAGCTTGTACTAATGATGCCTTTTGGACATTCTGAGGCTTCTTAGGAGCCCACATGGAAGCTCACTGATGGGCACCTGAAACAAAAAATCACCACCTAAAATTATAATACTGGCTTCCTGGGAACCTGGAACTTGCTTTTTATTTTATTTTTTTGGAACTTTCCTTTTAAATGCCACCTTTCTGCCATCTCCTCCATTCCTCTGGGTTGTTGACTCTTACCATGAATCCTCCCTCTTGGTCCCCTGGAAGCCTGAGTTGCTGTGAAGCTCCCCTGGCACCTCAAGCTGGCTGAATGGCCTCCGCCCTTGTTCGGGCCTTTTAGAGGGACTGCTCCATACCACTGCTCTAAAAAAAAGTAGAAATCACAGTGAAAAAGCCCAACTCCTGCTTTATAGGCAAGGAAATAATAGCTGTACAGGTAAGTGAACGCCAAGCTGCTTTGGGTCACATACCCATGCCAGTTCTGTGACTCCATACACAGACTAACTCACAGAACTTTGTGAATCTCTTGGTTGTAATTTACACAGGCCACAGGACCAAAAGTCTTTCTTTGTCCTGAAAATTTTAGGTAGTGGGAGTGTAGCAAGGTAACAAGAATTTTGTCTTTCTGTTTCCTTCGTATGGCTCACAAGTCTTTCTCCTTTCAGAACCACATTCATTGCTGTTGGGAGTTCTCATGATAATTCTCTCGTGTGATTTTTCCACTTAGTTGTTCTGATTAAGTCCAAATACTGTATCACTACATTTCTCTCAAACTGGAGGCACAGCCCCAATTTTGTGCAGGGAGGATGCATAGCAATATCTGATACATCTATCCGGAGCATCAAGTTTATTAGAATATCTGGAAGAACCAAGTACTTTGTAAGAACTGTCCCCTTTCAACACAAACATGGAGGAAAAGAGGGCAGGGG
This sequence comes from Carollia perspicillata, assembly GCA_004027735.1. NCBI lineage: Eukaryota > Metazoa > Chordata > Mammalia > Chiroptera > Phyllostomidae > Carollia > Carollia perspicillata. The sequence goes on along the minus strand of PVKM010007367.1, from coordinate 2,514 downwards.
AGGAGAGAAGGGCCCCAGGAAAAACAGTCGTGTCTTCAGTTTCACCAAGGTGAAGGTTGAGGGGTAAACCTACAGCTAAATCAACCTCTTCTTGTCCCCCATGGGGCTCAAGCCGTCTTCTAAGCCTGTGAAGGCCACGCGGATAGATGCTTGATACCTACCCGAGTAGAATCCTGTGCAGAGGATCAATCATCTGCTGGACCTGGGCCTCTTATCCAAGGGTCCTGCACACACAGTGTGCACTTATACTGCTCCCACCTTCAGGTGATTTTGTCCTGCTTCTGGCTGATCTCCCACACCATGTAGTGGCTCTCCGGAGATCACATCTTCTGGCTCTCTATTTAAAATTCTGGGAGCGTGCTTTGACCACCCCAGACTCTTTGATTATGACCATACCTTGGCTGTCTACAATTTTAAAAATTACATTCAAGTATTTTCTAGGCAACCCCTCCCTGCTCTGACTGTGGCAGGAGAGGTTGGGGAGGAGGTGGTGGGGATAACACCATTAGATTGTCCACCATGGAGTGAGTTTCTGTTGTAGACACACCCTGGGGGCATTTGGCTCCCCTTGGGGCTCCACTGTTGCTGTTGCTGTGACTGATGCTATGGGTGGAGCAGAGGTCCCAGGACTATGCTAGGGGGCTAATTTAAGGGTAGTGGTCCTCAACTCTGTTTTGTAGGAGATGAGCAAACTCCTTCACTTTCTTCCCTGAATCTCGGTCCTCCTCAGGCTACTGATTTTCTGCCTTGCAGAACCAGGTGGGAATAGCGTGCTCACTATAGCTGTGTTTCACTGGGTGTGCAGAGACCTCTGGCTGAACCTCGTAGTTGTGGAAAGACTGCAAATATTTGGGTCAGGGTAAGGGGAGGGCCTTACTGTGATGGTGTGGTTCTTCACCTTGGGTTTTATGGAGCTTAGGGTCAGGTACATGGCCGTCGCTCTCTCTTACCTCCTGCTTGTTAATGTCCTGGGTCTTATCCCACTCAAAGCCCATGGTCACCATCACCTCTTTCACCTGGGTGTTCTTGTCATTACAGGGAAGCTAACTATACAGTCTAAGTCACAAGTGGCAAACACAAGGCCTGCAGTCCGAATCCAGCCTTCCACCTTGTTTCTACCTGGTGGCAGTGCTGAGCTCCTTTCCCCCAGTTAAGGAGTAGTTATATTTATATAGTCCTAAAACTATATTCGGCCCTTTGAAGGCAACTGTGAGGTTGATACCCCAGGTCTGAGTCCTTCTTTTGGTCCATGTTTTAGCCACAGGTCTCTCATTATTTCTTCTAAAGTTCCTCCATCACTGGAGTCAAGATTCATCAATTTATTTAAGAAGCGTTTACACTCTAAACGCATGAAGGCATGACAGTATCCACTCAGTATCTGCTGCTGCAACTCCCAGGCTTCTCTCCTACAAAAGGCAGGTTCCCATTCACCATGTAATATAGGACAGCTTCCAGGCCCCACACATCCACTGTAGAGCCATCATAGTTTTGGCTCAGAAAGAGTTTGGGGACAGCATTGGGGGTGGGGGGTGGCTGCCATAGAATGTGTTTATTAGCTCACAGCTTAAAAAAAACTTATTGTGGAGGCCAAAGTCTGCAATTTTTATATTCAGCTCAGCATCAGAAATCACGTTCTTTTGTTTCAGGTCCCTGTACATGATGTTCTTCTGGTGGCAGTACGGCACACAGTAGATACCAGGTGTCTGAATTTGCCTTGGGCCTCATTGGTCACATGGCTGTGGTCCTTTAAATGAGGGGTCTCCAACCCCTGAGCTCCATCACCTGTCTCCTCCCCTCCACTCCACATTGGGCAAGTGAGGCTCACCTGCGCTCTGCCTCCATCCCCTCTCCCACTCCATCCTCCACAAAACTGGTCCTTGGTGCCAGTAAGGTTGGGCGCTGCTGCTTTAAGTAATCAGACATGTCTCCTCTGCTGTCGTACTTTGTGATTAGGAATAAAGTTTTCTCAGTGTCGGTCACCTCAAAGAACTTATTTAGTAGGGCAATTCAAGGCATTTATGCAGTGGACTTCATGCCAAAGTCCCTGGAGGCTGGATGATATCTACTGACTCTTAGTGACTGACCTTGACAGCCACCTGTCCCAGTCAGAATGTGCTAGGCCAACTTCACCTTGACAGTGTTTTCCCTGGCCAATAGTATTCAGAAGTTTATAATTACCATATGAAACACCTTGTCAGCAGAGATGACTGTAAGACCTTACTAACAACTCTAAGCATTCTAAAATATTTTAGAAAAACTAGAAAACAGAAAAGTTAAAAAATGAGAAAGACAAAAATTAAAAATAAAAGAACAAAGGAAAATAAGTAAAAGGAATAACAATAAAGAAATATTTAAAAGAAAGTAGAGAAAAAAGCAAATTGAAGAAAGAAAAGCTGGGACTTCCAGCCAAGATGGAGGCGTAGGTGGAAGCACTGTGCCTCCTCTCACAACCAAGATTAAGGACAACAAATATTTATAAACAATAACACAACCAGAACACAGAAAATTGAAATG